>CBVK0102193132.1:0-12008 GCA_900067695.1 Picea abies | reverse complement strand
CAAATGAAAACCAACTCCTCCTCTGTGTCACTGAGGTTTTCAACATGCCTAAGCCACCTTTCAACACATGTTGTTGTCCTTTGGCTAACAACTTTTGGACATGCCACTTTACTTTCCTCCTCAAGGGCCATTCATATGTACAACCTCCTTATGTTGCTTGCTTCATCTTCAACATCCGTTTTTCTATCTCTGCTCCCACCTTCTTGATCTCTTTATATTTATGTTGGTGGTCTTATCCTTGACCACACCTATGGCCTTTAGTAGCCATCTATGTATGCCTTCCCCTATATAAATTATATCAACCACTCTTCATCTAAGAGCATATCCAACTTCGTCTTGTAGCCCACCTCGTTGTTCTAATTGACTGTTTCACACTTGTATACAATCACACACAGAGTAATCAATACTTTGTCTTCTTCTTCACCTGTTGTCCATAGATGAAATTTAGCTTCTGATACCATGTGATGTTATCAACCTATCTCTTATCACCATCTCACATTTTCCTACTATCTGCAGACAAAATTCAGCTCTGATACCACTTGATGCAAACCCCCATCTCTCTCTCGGGGCTACATGACCTCCCGGTCTAGAATCATTTGAATCAAGGAGTCTGTTGACTCTTTAGGCCTCTTCTAGACCCCAAACCAATTTACACAGGTCCCCTTTCCTTCAATGTGCAGGTTTTGTCTAACTCGCAAGCTCTCCTATCCTCTTTGAGTAATTTAAATAATAGGAGATAGCTCCCGTCGCTAGATCCTTTCCTTCATATGACCTTGGGTTGTTCCTAGGAATCAACTCAAAGCATGATTTTGTACTTTAGCATTCGAGAGTTTCGAACACTCTAAACTCTTTTCTCTCAAAGTTCTCCATACCTAAAGTTACCGATCGAGTGCCACGTGTTGCCCAGATCAATGGTGGATATCTGTCCTTTACTCCACTTCGGGTAACTTGCAGTCAATGCCCCTCTGCATTCTTTCTTCCAGAGTACCAATCCTCCAAAGTGATGGATCCTCCACCACATATCCTGTTCCAATGGACGATCCTGAGAGTGCCACGTGTTGCCCAGATCAATGGTGGATATCTGTCCTTTACTCCACTTCGGGTAACTTGCAGTCAATGCCCCTCTGCATTCTTTCTTCCAGAGTACCAATCCTCCAAAGTGATGGATCCTCCACCACATATCCTGTTCCAATGGACGATCCTGATGAACTCCAAAACTTTAGCCTTCGAAAGTTCTCATGCTTTTACTCCTCAATTCCTTCAGAGTGACTTTCCTCCAGAGTAAATATCCACTCTCCATGTGTCTATGCAATCAATGAATAAGGTTTTTTTGTTTTTCTTCTTACCTCTTAGCGCTTCGGATGAATTTTGATCAATGCTTCTCCTTCCCCTTACTCCTTCCTTATGAAGTCCTCAATCTGTTGATGCGTTTCCCTCTCAGATCGATGGTCATGATTTACTTCAACAGTTTAGGCTTCGAGAGTTTTGCAACCTCTGCTCTCACTTTCCTCCGGAGTGTAGGAACTCCGAAGTGAGGGATCCTACGAGACTTATCCCTCCTGATTTGATGACTTAAAGGAACTTTAAAACTTCGTCTTTAGGGAGTTCTGGCTCCTGCAACCCCTCTTTCCTCCTAAGTGGATATCTTCCAAAATGGAAGATCTATTGACACCTATCCTCAGCTGACAGATGATTCGGATGAACTTCGTCTCTCCAGATTTCAGGAGTTCTTATTCAATGCACTCTTTTTTCTCCCACAGTGACTTTTCTCCAAAATGGAAGATCTTCTGCCATGCATCCCTTTCCAATGCTATGTTGTTGTTTCTTCCCTATTGTTTTTGTAGGTTCTCCGCTATTCAACTTCGTCCTACTAACAATATACTCTGTTGATCTCACCATCCACTCCCTGATTTATTTTATTTCTCTATCTAGCTTGTCTATTGGCTGACTCCCTCCATGAAGCAAACTTTGTTTCACTTCCTTCTATTGATCAAAGGGTAGATCTTGATATTCCATGTTTTATTCCTCTCCTATGGCATTATCTTTCCATTCCTATGTAGGTTCATTTCCTGAGATCCCCTCACTAAGCTTATGATCAACTATCTTTGTTGACATATTGGCTTTTGCAAGTTCTTCTACTGACACTCTCCCAACTTCCTCCAGTTGTTCTTATAATTGGTATGATCCTCCATCTTCCTCTAAATTAACCTGTTGGATGTGTCTGCTTTATGCTACCACCCTTTTCTCTAGGGCTTCAAATTCTTCCCACAGATCAAAAAAATCCATGTTGTTTGTTTCCTCTTCGACTATAGGGTTTAATTCTATAGTCATGTCATGTTCATCTTCCTGAATGAAAATTTTCAGCAACTATGTTGAATGCTCTTCTGCTTCCCCTAAGTGGGAATACTTCAGTATCTACTACATTTCCTCATTTATGACATTGTTCTCTAGTTGGCCTTCTTCTACTACATCTAAAATAGATATGCTAGCCTCTAATTGACTGCTTGGCAGGAATATTTTGATTCCTCCAATGATCAAAATGCACCTCTAATATTACTATTTGATGGTGGATCTATTTAACTTCTCATCATCTTCATTCACATAGTCAACAAACCCACATGACTATTTAACTTCTCATCATCTTCATTCACATAGTCAACAAACCCACATGAATATCCATACACATGAGCCCTTTGTTCTGCCTCCCCACCACTTGTCAACATTATTTATTGATATGAAATATCCTCTGAGCTACTTGGGCTTTTAGACAATCACATTCTACTTCCCTTTCCACCTGACAATCTAGAATTTCTCCCCTGCCCTCCTGGGAATATATGAGATATTCAACTGATCTCTTCTCATTCCCACATTGCACTATGAATTTTCACTTCTTCCCTCCTGACATTCTATGAGATCCTCAATTGATCTCATCTCATTTCCCACCTAGTAATTTGAAAATCCATATCTACCTTCCTGGAAATTTATGATACCTTTAATTAATATCCCTTCCTCATCACTGAGGTTTTTTCTGAATTTTGGACCACAAATGAAAACCAAGTCCTCCTCTATGTGACTGAGGTTTTCAACATACCTCAGCCACCTTTTCAACACATGTTGTTGTCCTTTGGCCAACAACTTTTGGACAGGCCACATTACTTTCCTCTTCAAGGGCCATTCATATGTACAACCTTCTTGTGTTGCTTGCTTCATCTTCAACATCAACTTTTCTATCTCTTCTCTCACCTTCTTGAGATATTTATATTTATGTGGGCAATCCTATCTTTGACCACACCTATGGACTTCAATAGCCATCTATGTCTACCTTCCCCCTTTATAAATTATGTCGATAAATATTCAATTGAGAGCATCTCCAACTTCCTCTTGCAACCTACCTGGTTGTTCTAATTGACTATTTCACACTTGTAAAAAATCACACACAGAGTAATCAATACTTTTTCTCCTTCTTCACCTATTTTCCATAGATGAAATCTAGCTTCTGATACCATGTGATGCTATCATCCTATCTCTTTTCACCTTCTCATGTTTTCCTGCGATCTGTAGAAAAAAGTCAGCTCTGATACCACTTGATGAAAATTCCAATCTCTCCCTCGGGGCTGCATGACCTCCCATTCTAGAATCATTTGAATCAAGGAGTCAGTTGACTCTTCGGGCCTCTTCTAGACCCCAAACAAATTTACACAGGTCCCCTTTCCTTCAAAGTGTAGGTTCTATCAAACTCGCATGATCTTCTATTCACTTTAAGTAATTTAAATAACAGGAGCTAGCTAACGTCGTTAGATCCTTTCCTTCATATGAGATCAGGTTGTTCCTAGGCACCAACTCAAAGGGTGATTTTTTACTTCAGTGTTTGGCAGTTTTCAACGCTCTAAATCCTTTTCTTTCGAAGTGATCCATACCCGAAGTTACAGATTGAGTGCCACATGTTTCCCCGATCAATGGTCGATATCTGTCCTTTAATCCACTTCAGGTGAATTGCAGTCAATGCCCCTCTGCGTTCTTTCTTCTAGAGTACCAATCCTCCAAAGTGATGGATCCTTCGCCATGCTTCATGTTCCAATGGATGATCCTGATGAACTCCAACACTTCATCCTTTGGGAGTTCTCATGCCTTTACTCCTCAATTCCTCTGGAGTGACTTTCCTTGGGAGTAAATCTCCATGCTCCACGTGTCTATGCAATAAATGACTAAGGTTATTTTTTCTTTTTCATCTTACCTCTTAGTGCTTCGGATGAATTCCGGTCAATGCTCCTCCTTCCCCTTGCTCCTTCCTTATGAATTCCTTAATTTGTTGATATGTGTCCCTCTCAGATCGATGGTCACGATTTGCTTCAGTAGTTTAGGCATCGAGAGTTTTGCAACCTCTTCTCTCACTTTCCTCTGGAGTGTATGACCTCTGAAGTGAGGGATCCTATGACACTTGTCCCTCCTGATTTAATGAATTAAATGAACTTTAACACTTTATCTTTAGGGATTTTTGGCTCCTCCAACCCCACTTTCCTCTCTTTCGAAATGGAATATCTATTGACACCTGTCCTCAACTGACGGATGGTTCAGATGAACTTCATCTCTCCGACTTTTGGGAGTTCTTATTCAACATAGTCCTTTTTCTCCTAGAGTGACTTTTCTCCAAAATGGAAGATCTTCTGCCATGCATCCCTTTCCAATAAATGGTTTCGATGAGCTCCGACATTCCAACCTTTGGGAGTTCTCACACCATTACAGTCCAATTCCTCTGAAGTGACTTTCATCAGGAGATTCAGATCTATTGACACATACCTCTTGGTGGCCAACGACCAAGATCTACTTCAGACTTCAGAGATTTGGTGATCTCTCTCCCTCCTTTTCTACAAAATCCCAGAGTTCTTCTTCCCAGAGCTTCATATCTTTCTCCACATGTGCCTCTAGATGATGGATAGTTCATATCCTCTTCAGGACTTTGACAAGTCTACTCTCTTGTGCACTTAAAGGGATTTGAGTCTGTGCACCTTACTCGGATCCTACAGATGTTGGTCCTTTGCACTCAGATCATACATATGGAATCTACTTTTATCCTTTGCATGCTCCTTCTTGATGTTGGACTATGGTTTAATGACCCATAACTTCTCCTACAGTTGATCTAAGGGATGCTATGGCTTCTTCGCTTGAGCTTAAAATTTCTTTCGATTTGGAAAATTTTGTAAGTGTCAAAGGATATGGCCTTTAATATTATCCTACAAGTCTAATGACTTCAGTCTCATCTTATGCTACACCTCTTAATATTTTGAGCCTGAAACAAGTTCACTTATGGTGCTCACCTTGTGCTTGTTTGAGTGCTCAGACATTCCCAACACTTGTTTGAGTGTTGACCTAGTGCACTCTATACACCTTCTCAACTCGTTCCTTCCTAAGGTTACACAGTATTCAACAACTATGAATTTATTCAAATTCTCCAACACTTCGGAAGGTTTTGGTTCTATTTACTCCTCGCACCTTCTCAATGCCTTCCTGGCAGAGTTTTTAGAGTTTTCAGTAACTCTGGTTGTGCAACTCTACACAGTATTTCCTCCAGAGTATTCAATAACCCTAAGGTTCCTTCTGAGTCTATGAATAGTTTGGTGTGCCCTTCTAGCACATTCTTTTTCAAAATCTCAACAGAGTCTAGATACATACTCATTACGTTAGGTCATAGAGTTTCGATACTTTGGCGTCTACTCCTTGCACGAGCCTAAAGAACACAAAACTTCCCAGTAACACAAAAATGGAGAATTCCACCTTCTCCTACAATTGAAAACTATCACAAACAACTATTTCATACATAAACACACACAAATATCATTCATATAACATATATAACACAAATGGATTTCATACGTAGGAAAAACTTCTTTCTTTGTATTGAGATGAATGTTTGTTTACAAATGTGTATAAAGACTGGACTACAATAGAGTCTTCATTCTTTCTCCTCTCCTACTCTTGAGCTTCTAAGATTCTTATTCCTCCATTCTAAATCTTGTCTATCTCTTCTTTTTTTTTTACAAGAGGGCTCCATGAGTTTATCGTTTTCACCACCTTAGTGCCATTACTCTCTGAGTTAAGACACCTTATCCCTACGACTCATTACAATGAATGAAAATCTCGACCTGAGTTGGATCTAGACCTTATTACAGTCAACCATTAAGGTGACTCTATCCACTACCTATACAAAGGCATGGCTTGGATTTACTCAACCTTACAACATAAATTCATATAGGATCATATTTTAAATTTAAAAATGGTAGAGTTGGTGCCTCTCTCTTTCTCCAATGAGAACCTATGTGTTGGCTTGCTGGCACATCTGCTAATGTGGAAGGATGCTCCTCCATCACGTAGCATACAGTTTGTCAAAATGCAAAGGATATAAAGAAGGCTCTGCTTCATTGATGATGCAAGTTGGTTGAGATAATAGGCTTATAATGAAAAAGAGGGAACTGGAAATAGGCTCAATACTGCAAGCGATAGGATGAGATGCAATTACAACTTGATTCCAAATAATATCCTTTTTCATAAATTGAGTCTACTTGGTCTGAAAAAGGGTTAAAATTATACCAAATAAACATCCTTTCAAATCCATTTTATGAGTGTGAAAGAGACAAGTTCACTCGGAAATATTTTCTCTTTATAAGTAAGAACTGAGGTTCAAATGGAAATTCATATTAGCTATAAGGGGCTCCCAGTCCTATGGAAAAATATATGCATGGTCACCGAATGGCACACAGGTTCTAACTAGGGAAATCATGTTTGGTAAGTCTCGACCAGTCAATAATGACACTTCTAGTAGCAAAAAGAAGGTTTCATGTCGCTACCAAATGGGTTTATACCTTACGCATATAAATTGCAATTATAGTATAATGAAAGTGTGAAAATGGAGTGATGACCTATCCTATATGCTGGTCAATGCAAATACCTTCCAAAGTCATGAATGGGAAACATGACACTAGAAAACCACAAGAATCCATGGATAAAACCACCAAAACCAACTCCATCAACTGCACTATTAGTCCACTGGGCCAAAATATTATAAAAAACTATGTAAAGTGGGTAAAAGTTTTCTATAAATAGTGACAATAACCAATTTTACTATACCATTAGTATTTTTTACCCAAATAGTGCATTTTGGACCAAATCGACCTTGATCTTCAACTACCGATTGCAAGAGCTACAAGTGATGAAATTGACAACCGTTTGGGTCAAGTAAGTCCTGTTGCCCTTCTCTTCAGTTATACTGGTTTAAAATTTTAATTCAGGATTCAGTTTTTTAGTATTCTAATGCGTAAATTAGAAACTAGGGTGTATGCGAGTGGTAATTCATCGGGTTTCATATACGCACCCCTATACGTGACTGTTATCAAAATAGACCTCATATATTTATCCCTATACATGAATCTGTAAACTACATCTCAGATACAAGTCCATGAGTTGAATTTTTTAAATGATATTGACTCAAAATTTGATTTTAAACTTGTTGGATGGTGCTATAGTGGAGATAAAGAGAACATGAATAGTTTGATGCTATAGTAGAAAGAGATCTAGGGGCCCAAATGGAATTAGGACTATGCAAGATATATATATATATTTTGGTCTCTCAAAGGAATGAAGTCTCAATTATATATGTTATATGGCTATATATGTTGGTGAACTACTGGGATCTAGATACAGAGGCCTTCAATATCGATGGGAAACCATTGAGGATTAAAGTCAAGGACATATACTTTCTGATAGGATTATCATGCCGGGGTGAGGTGGTGAACCTCAAATCTTGGGGATATGGGAGTGTCATGAAACTAGAGGAATACATATCCACTCACTGTGTTGCAGGGACCAAGAAGGTAGGGAGCCAAATCTCGATCAGAGTGATCAACAACTTGAGTCACAAGATCATTTTCCTATTGTTTCCACAGATCACAGGGTCAACCTCGCTGCATCAGGCATTAAGGCCACTTATAGTCTACTCGGTGGAGTGCTTGCAACCCATAGTTTATGACCGGTGCACCTCATTGTTGGCCAACATGAAGAGCCGGTTGATAGACTGCAAACAAGGTAGAAAGAGGAAATTTAGGTTCGCATCTATATTATGTAGTTTTTTCTTCGAACAGGTTCTAGGTGCACGATAGGAATACAACTTCGTGTAACTCTGAGACACACTGAGGGTATGGCTGACATGAAAATTCAAGAGTTCTTAGAAATGCCCTACATAGGCTCATAGACATGCCTTGAACAAGAGCATGAGACATATGGAAGACTCTGGCAGGATAGAGTTAATGATGAAACTTTGTGATGCAGGAGGCACCAATCAAACTCTTCATAGGGACTGGAAGAGTAACCAGTCGAGGGAGTAAACTCTAAGTCACGAGATCAACTTCCTAAGTTCATGCTAAACCCAAAATTTTGATGACACGTGGACTCAAAATTTTTGTGCTATGTTCAAAGGTGACATGATTGTTTCCAATATAATATAATATTCTTTTCTCGCCCGTATTTTTTTGTTTTTTCATAGTCAAATGAATGCTATGATACAGAGGAGGAAACAAGTGTCGCAAGTAAGAAACTAGTTCTATCAGTGGAACATACCTATGCTCAATTCAAGGAGGTGCATGCTGGAGATGGACACTCAGGGGAATGTCTCCTCTTGGGTATAGGGTGTCAAGATGCAAAGGATATAAACAAGGCTCTGCTTGGTTGATGATGCAAACTACTGAGGTGATAGGATTATAATGCAAAAGAGAGAATCAACAATAGGATCAGTACTAAAAGCAATGGAATGGGATGCAATTACAACTTAATGCCAAAAAATTTCCTTTTTCGTAAATTTAGTCTACTTGGTTTGAAAAAGGGGTAAAATTACACCAAATAGACGTCATTTAAAATCCAATTTACGAGTGTGAAAGAGACAATTTCACTCAACAATATTTTCTCTTTTTGAGAGAGTCGAAAAAGAGCTTAAACCAGACTCAGAGTATGTTGTTCTAAGTAGCATATAATGGGGGAGGCCAAGGCTCTTGTGCATGACTTCTATCAAAATTCAGCAACTCATAGATAACTGACACAAGCTTTGGAAAACCCAAATCTTTCCAAGTCGAGGAGGATAAAAAACTTGCAGAGGTTACCTTATCTACAATATATCGAAGAATGCCCCTTATCTGGAAGCGTGTAGAAGAAGGAAGTTGAGGCTCTAAAATATCATTCCAATCAAAGGAAAACACCTTAGGACTTGGAGGGAGCATGCTCAGAAAGACTAGAATGATCACTTTTTCAGAAGGTACATGACTAGAAATGCTAAGGACATGGTCGAAGGGTGCATCACCCTCCAAAAGAAGAGTGGGATTGACCGAAGATTGCATCAACAATGTCACTTCCTTAGGCTTGTCACTCTCCAAGAGGAGAGCGGGATCGGCTGAATATTGCATCAGCATGACCACTTCTTCAACTGTTGGTTGAATAGGATGTGAACAACAACATCAAGAGACACATCACCCCCAAAAATAGGAGTGGTGTCGGTCGAAGATTGCATCGACACGACCGCTGGTTGAACAGGATGTGAGACAACAAGGTCAAGAAAAGCATCACCTCCAAAAATAAGAGTGGTGTCAGCCAAATATTGCATCGGCATGACCGTTGTATCAACCAAAGAGTGGTGTCAGCCAAATATTGCATCGGCATGACCGTTGTATCAACCAAAGAATGTTGGGAAACCAAAGATGACTCAGAACTCAGGCACGGACCACGTTTCTTGTACCATAGTAGTAGGAAGACACAAATGAGTAAGGTGATATCCTTTGCAAAGCCTACAAAGGGACTTGGGCTTACATCTTACACGTCTAGGCTTCTCAATCGTATGAATGCCCCCAACATGACTTGCAGTGGTTGGTGACATGCTCCCAACATGGCTTGCAAAGGCTAGTAGAAAATATCCAATAAAACTTGCAGAGGTTGGTGATGAATGCTCAACATGATTAGTAGAGGTTGGCGATGAACCTTCAACATGACTAGCACAGGTTGATGATGAATCCGCAATATGACTAGCAGAGGTTGGTGATGAATCCCCAACATGACTAGTAGAGGTTGGTGATGTATGTGCAGTGTGATTGGTAGTGACTACATTTGTGCCTCCATGATGACTTGCAATAGCTGGTTGTTGTTATTCAACATGACTAGCAGAGGTTGTTGACCAATCTCCAACATGAATAACAAAGGTTGGTGATATAATGTCAGTATGACTTGTAGTGACTGGACTAGTGCCCCCAGCATGACTTGTAGCAATTGGTTGCATGTCTTCAATGTGACTTGCAGAGGTTGTTGACATATCTCCAACATGACTAGCAGAGGTTGGTGATACAATGCCAGTATGAATTGCAGTAACTGGACTTGTGGTAGCGGTTGGTTGCGGAATTTGAGACCAAGGTTTTGGGAATGTTGATCCTTGACCAAGTTTTGGGAATTTCTTGGTCATGTTGACCTATTTTGGAACTTCGATGGCCTATTGAAGGAGGATTGCAAGACAAAGCGGAGATCATGAGATCTCGACCCCCTTTTGGGTCCCTTTTTGGGTTTTTGGGAATATGTAACAAGAATGGGATGTCGGCCCATGGGTTTACCCATGTTTATGCCTATTTTGTATATATATATAGATGTCTAGGTCATATAGAGGAGAAAAAGGGGATGATATATCTATGTGATGTAGGCTAAGTGCCAAGTGTTGGATCTGTGTGATCAAGGCTTTGTGCATTCTGTGTAAGACTTGTAGATCAAGGCTTTGTGCATTCTGTGTAAGACTTGTAGAGCTGAGTATAAGTCCTTGTGAGATACAATAGGAGGCTTAGTGTTGTAACACAAGGAAGAAGGATGTAGCAAGTTATGCAGATATTTTGTCCCATGTGAAGTAAGGGTTTTGAGGCTCTATTATTGTAATTGATTGACCGAAGACAATAAAGAAGAAGAGTTGGTGGACGTATCCCCAGGGTGGGGGCGAACCACGTAAACACTGTGTTGTCTTGCTTCGTGCTTGTCTTAATGTGTTTATGTCTTCTTTTGCTAAGTGCTTGAGATGATTAGATAGATCTATTTATGCTTAGTGCTAATGATAGGTAGAATGAGAGATCTAATATACATGAATATGCTTAGTGCTTGATCTACCAGTTCTGACCTATTTACTTATGATAAGTGCTTAAATACATTAGATCTGTGTCTGCTACGAAGTTTTGTCTTATAAGCGAAGTGGTTATTAACTGTATATTGAGGAATTGATGGTGCTAAGTGCTTTATAAAGTAGTACAATCATAGATCTGTGTCCCAGCTAAGGTTGCAGACACTTGAGTCCTGCAACCACCCCTGCCTCTACCTTGGGTGAGACTTCATCTGCTTCGTAGGTGTTGCTGAAAGGGCCAATAGTTAGGGTTTTTTTGGTGTGCTATTGTAGCATTGAACCCTGGGTCTGCTCCTGTGCCAACAAATGGCTCCATTGTAGGGACCTAAAACTATGATTGCTAGGAACTGAGAAAGAAGAATCTCTGTGCAAAAATTCATCTTAAAGTTGTGGAATCTTTGTGCGTAGATATGTGCCCTAGTGCCCAGATATCAACTCGATTCATATAGCCCTGTGTGAAAGAAAGAAGCCCAATCTGAAGAAAGGAGATCTAATATGAAGAAAAGAAGTAAGATCTAAAAGCTCTGTGCTCTAAGAAAGGTAAAAGTAAGAACGTCTAATTAAAAGAGGTAAGATCTGCAAGCTCTGTGCTCTGATAAAGGTAAGAATAGTTCAAAGTTTTAGATTTGAAAGCTTTGTGCTCTGTAGAAGTAAGATAAGTGGAAATTTTTTGTTTCTAGAGTATGGAACTAGGTATGTTTAATAGACTATGTCCTATTTTGAAAGCTAGGGCATTAATAGATGAAATAAGGCTTGATATGAGTAGATCTGACAAGAATAGTGAAAGATATATTATACCTATGCATAGAAAGAATGTTTGGACTAACAA
>CBVK0102193107.1:0-11273 GCA_900067695.1 Picea abies | reverse complement strand
TTCCATTAGGATGGATGGATGGTCATACTTGGTACCAGTTGGCTACATTTATTAGTCGTTCATATTGTATGGTTTCTTCCCATGTTTCGAGGACAAAACATGTGAAGGGGGATGAAATGTACTGTATCTAGAGAGGTAGTGGGGGGGCGAGGAGGGCCCATAATGATAATAGTGGAGGCCATTCAATGTAAGGTGCACTAGGTCCACTATATTTTTAAATACATTCCACTATGATAGTTAGATATATGTTAAAATTATAGATGTAATAGGACTTCTTAGAAGGTTCTACTTATAGAAGGTTCCTCCTTTAGAATGTTTCTAGGTGGTTGGTAGAACTATATAAAGGGTTTCAAACAATGTAATAGGGGTGAAGAAGAAGTATTGTATTTGGAGTTGAATACCATTAGGAGGTTTCCACCTTGAAGAGGGAAGTGATCAGGAAAGGATCCCTTCCATAATAGGATCCATTGTAGGGTGTTTCCCTATTTTAATGGTTTTATAATAATAAAGTGGAGATTTCTCTATATTGTTATGAATATTTATGGTATTTCTGTATGAAAGTATTTGACACTTAATAATGGTATCCAGAAGAACCTAATATTAGCAGAGGTCGTAAAGAGGTTGAACCTAAAAACAATGTTGCATCCTCAACCATACACCATCGGTTGGCTCAGTAAAGGATAAGACATCCACATCAACCAACAATGTCACTTGCACTAGGACATCAAACTCTTCAAATACAAGGTATTGTGTGATGTTTCCCCCCTTGAATTTTGTGATGTTTTGTTAGGACAACGATATATATGGAAGGACGATGTTATTTATGAATCTAGGCCTTATAGTGTCGTTATTACTTTGGGAGATCAAATATACAGGGTATCGAAGATTGTCCCAACTACCATGGTCTCTTTGATCTCTGTGAAACAGTGAAGAAAGGTGATCTCTAGAACTAGAAGATTTTTCCTCTATATGGTTCGATCATAAGGTGAACATAAGGTAACTACAATCACCAAAACCTTTGCATGGTGTCTTTCTACACAACAACAACAGGTGGACAAGATAGTATAAGAGCACAAAGATATATTTACTTCACCTATTAGGGTACATGTGAACTGTAAGGTAAATCACTCAATTTATTTGACACTTATTTATCCTCTATGTAAAGACCCTATGTATAGGCATTATGTTATGAAGAATGAAGAAATCAATTTCTAGATCAAATATCTAATTCTTAAGGGCCACATTAGACCAAGCTCCTCACATTGTGAGAGCCCAATTGTTATGGTATAGATGAAGGTAAAGACATGGAAAATTTGTATTGATTACAGAGCCTTAAACAATATCACATTCAAGAACCAGTACCCAATCCCTTGGATTGATGATATTCTCAATCAGCTCAAGGGAGCCAAGTTTTCCAGTAATATTGATCTAACATCAAGATACCACCAGGTACCGATTGAGAAAAATGATGTATGGAATACAACCTTCAAGTCTAAAGAAGGCTTCTTTGAGTGGTTGTTCATGCCTTTTGACTTGAATAATTCTCTGAACAAATTAATGTGGATGATGGATGATATATTATAACCATTCACAAACTCCTTTATGGTCATATACTTGGATGACATCCTCATCTACAATAAAACTTGGGAGGAACATTTGAATCATATTCAGTAGGTCTTCGCCACCTTATGTTGGCCCAAGTTATATGCCTTATTGGAGAATTGTTCCTCTAGCATGCAAGGAATCCAATATTTGGGATACATTGTGGATGAGAAAGGTGTGCATGTGCATCTAGCCAAGATTCAAGTAATTCACAATCGATCATCCCCGAAGACAATGATCAAGTTGTGCAGCTTCTTAGGTCCTGCCATGTCACATATAGGGAAGCATCAACCATGTCATAGATTGTCTCAGTTGACCCACGATTATGGTTCTAACCACATTTCTTAACTCTTGTGGGCATGAGATGTCTGGGTGGCCACATTTATACAATAATGACTATGATTTTGTTGTTTCCTATCAGACATTGAGTGTAGGAAAAATAGTTCCAAAATTTCATATCCATGATGGATTTCTATGCCATATGATCCATCTATGTGTTCTTTCAATTAAACACGCAAAGATGATCTAGCAATCTCATTACAACTAGGAAACAAGATATTTTGGTGTAGAAAAGATAGTGGAAATACTATAAATTCATTTTTATTGGATGAAGCTTCAACAATATGTCCACAAGTACATCAGATTCAGCATTGTCTACGCCATTTAGAACCCCTCCATAAGAAATATGGGCTATAAAGCCCTATTGCTACTCCATATAGGCCTTGGGGGTCCATATCCATGGATTACATGTATGGTCTACCTTCAACCAAGCATGAGAATGAATGTGTCTTCATGGTCGTTGATCGATTCTCTAAGATGGTATTTTTGGCACCCTTAAAGAAGAGCATCACAATTGAGGCCACCACCAACTCTTATTTGAAAATGTTTTGGTTCATTTTGGGCTCCCACGAACCATTTTATTATATCAAGATAGTATGTTCCTAATTATGTTTTGGTCCAGTCTATGGTCGATGATGGACACCAAGATAACCAAATCGACTACCTACCACCCACAAAATGATGGAAAAACAAAGGTAGTCAACAGGATGATTGTGCATATCTTGAGTATGTACAATTACAAACATCCATGCACATGGGATGAAATCCTTCCTTATGTTCAACATAGCTATGGGATGAAATCCTTCCTTATGTTCAACATAGCTACAACAAATCCCTCCATATCTTTATTGGACACAACTCTTTTTTGGTTTGTTTGGGGTTCCAACCATTAGCCTCCATTAATGTAGCTCTGTCCATTACAACTTCACAGGAAGAATCCTCCCATGATCATACCAAGGTTGATCGAGAAACAAAATTTTTTGAGAGAATCCAACACATCCAACAGAAATCTCATTATATTTTGTAGAAATTGAATGCCAAGTACAAGAAGCGCCACAATCAACATCGAGTACCACAAATGGTTCAGGTAGGGATAAATTATGGTTTCATTTGAAGAAAGATATCCTCACAAGACCCCATAGAAAGCTATGCCCACTATGATATATACCTTACACCATCATCAAGGCTATGGGTGAGAATGTTTTTTAATTAATTATTCCTCATTTCCTTGGCTTGCACCTGATATTTAATGTGGAGCTTCTTCAACCATATTTTCCACCTCTCTTGGACACTTAGGACATGGCTAATCACTTTTACCCTACATAACTCAATATTGATTGCATTAAACATGCAAAAATTGATCATACCATGGACACCAAGAGAAAGGGAACCCACCAACAAAAAATCCAACTCTCGGGTCGTCAAAGAAGGACAATTTCTTCATCAGGGAAAGTGGCTCACCGGGAGTCAGATTTCGCAGAATGTTTCCCTATCTGATGGAGGAAATTGACACAATAGATACCATTGCTTACTAAGAGGGAAGGAATGATCCAGGTGGAAATTAGTGGCCTCCCATCTATTCCACCAACTCAAATTATAGTTTCCATCTTGGTAGTTTTTCTACAGTTTTTCGAGTCCCAAACTTCTGGGGCCATTTTGCGAGTCCCAAACTTCTGGGGCCATTTTGAGGCCCTAAACAACATTTTTTTTGACTTGGAAGTGTTGATTATATCCTTTGTTGGATGTATTGGTCCATTTTATATGTGTACTCCTTGGCCATACATTTCCTACGGGGTACCGAGTGCCCCAAATATAGATTGTATGCAAAAGTTACGCTCTCACGAAGTTGACCTATCAACTACCCCGATCGGGGCCCACAAAACTTTTGGCATTTTATCTTCTAGGGTTAGGGTTTTGGATGTTTAAGTTTTTATCATTTATTATTTATGTCGAAAATTCCTTTGGATCCTCATTGTAATCAATTTCTTTTGAATGAGCCTAGCCGACACATCTCTCTTCAAAGATAAGCTGCCACCATTCTAGCTATGTTGTGAGATTTGGATTTTATAGTATTATGTATTCCAGGAAGTCATTAATAGAATATAAGTTTTATTGTATCACTATATTCCATACAATATATTTGTGTATTTCCTTGTTATATCTTTTTGATATTTTTTCCTTTTTGTCGTTCTCAAAATAATCCAGATCATATGATAATAATCTACAAACTTCTCAATTTTGTGAACATCTTCTCCCTAGATCTTATCTTTTCCACTCATTTTTTTGTCCCTCTTTAGTTTTTACCACCAATCATATCCATGGATCCTGACTCTTCCAAAAACATAATCACTTTCTTTCTATCTTTAACCTCATTACAAAAAAAATACTAGTGCATTTCTTCAATCCAATTCATTGGTTCTTGTCGCTGTAAAATTCCATAAAACTTTGGAATCTCCATCTTAATTTGGTTATGTTTCACATCCTCCTCTTATTCATCATTGTTTTGGATCATTGTGGCTATGATGTTTTTTCTTTGTTGGGAAAAAAAAAATTGGTGCAAAAAAAATTGCAACATCTTCCACCACCTTTGAACAAACGTTCTTTCTCTTGGTTCTTCCTCTATGTTGTTAGAAATATGCAACAATGGTTTGAAAATTCCTATATCTAGTGGTTGTTATAGATAATAGAAAAATAAGACTAAAAATCATAAAAAAAAACACTTTAAATAGTGGAACCTTATTCTATAAACCCTAGTTTATACAAAAGAAAGAAAATAAACTACAGCTATAAAAATGGAACAAACATATGTGAAAGAATATGAATAATGTTTTATTATCCAATGGAAGCTAGAATTACATACACATGTGGATAAAATGCTTGGAGAATGTGGCTCCTTGACCTCCTCCTTGGTAGGTTTTTTTTTTCTCCTAGAGGGTGTGAGGCAGATCTCTTCTGCTTGTGGTTGTAAGTAACTATGGTTGTTGCTAGAAATGATATCAAGAAAATAGGGCTCTTAAAGTCTGGTGAAAATCCAACAACATTTACTTGGATGGGTGATGTGGAAATAGATTGATGCCTTGGTATTTATAAGAAAAAAGTGGTTAACCTGTTGATCTAGTCATAATAAAAAAAAAAGATTATTTGACCATATTAAATTTAACAAATACTTTTAGGGTTTATGCATAACCACTTTGTTTTATTCTATCTGATTTTTGTTTTCGGATAATTCTAAGACGAAATGGTAAAAAAGGCATTTTATGAATTTAGGAAATGTGTTTTCTTAGGTAATGGTGATGTAAAATGATGTGAAGTGGGTGAAATGAGTGGAACTCATAATGTATGTGGCATATTTTGGTAAACCTACTTAATTTGGTGTAGGTGAACAAATTTTGGGTTATAACACATGTCTTTGAATGTAAGAGGTTAGGAACACAATGTATGATTGAAATACATTACAATTTTCTTTTACCAAGCTATGAAGGACTAGGGAGGGAGAGAAGTTCCCTGGGAAGAATAACTACATGCAGAAGAGACCGAGGAGTACCACCTATCAACAAGAATGTCACAAGGTTGTGAGGGTACATGATCTTAATAGAGATGACATAGGTGTTGGTGCATAGTTATAATACCCTAGGTTCAAGATATCTAACCGACAAAACCCTTTTGATACCGTCCCTTTTAGAATCACTTGCATGCAAGTGAAGTCTCACCTAACGTATCTACTAGGACTGTATGAACCAAGTTTCTGGAGGGATGAGGGGATGTGAGATAACCAACATGTTCATTAATACTTATATTCCCTATGCACAATATTTCATGTCTCTTACCCCTTGATTAATTGGTAAACTCAAATATGCAACACCATAGTAATGTAGATTGCGACATAGACCATTCACTGAAAAATTTATAATTATTGTGCATCACTCAGAGCTAGATATAATAATGCATAAACAAAACATCCATGAAAAATACATCAGGCACAAAATTTAATGTGGTTCACCCAATCCTTGGGATACATCCAAAATGATTGGATTTTTTTATTATTCTTCGTCCAATCATCTCACGCTTATGCATTGTTCTACAATAGATACATCATGATATCATTCCCCATCCTTCCTAACCACTCTGCAGTGCATTCCTCTCTCTGAACAATCTCCCTTAAACCTTTAGACATAGACTCTCTCTCATTCTCATGCTATTCTCTTAGCTACATAATATCTTACTCTTAGCAAAACCCATTCTTCCGAACCCATTACATATTTATACACAGAGTTTAGGGATCAAAACCCTACTAGCTTATCCCAAAGCCCTATGTCAACTCATTATGATTCATTACAACTCATGACAACACATAGTTTGTGTGTTCTTTTCCTTCCTTCGCAATTGCATGTTTCTTTTCCTTCCTTTTCGTCTGCATGTTGTTTTTCCTACTTTATCTCCTTTCTTTATTTCCTTTATTTATCTTCTTATGCACTACCAAATGCATTTTTAAGGCACACTCTGATCATGAATGTTACTTTATGATGCATATCCTCAACCATTAGGATATTTCTCAAAATGACATCCAAAATGCTTGTCCAACAAGCCCCCAACACTCACATGTGGCTCGTCCTGGTCCACTCAGGCCTGTTGCGTCTCTCCCTTCCATGACTCCATAAATTTTTGCAATTTATCTCTGGCTATAATGACTCATTTCTTTGCCTCAACCTCCATTTCCAATATTTCTTCTATGGCATGTGTTGTTAGCATCACAAGATTCTCCTCGCGATATTTCTCAACTTGCTTCACCATGCTTGACGTCACTTCCAATCCCCCTATTATATTGAGTGCTTCATCCTGTAGGGGTTCCAATCATTGTGTGATAGTCTTCTTCTCTTCCCTCATCTTCTCTATCTCATTGTATAAATTTATGTTTGCAATGATGGTCATCATGTTTTTCACCAGTAGTAGAGTGTTTATGCTTTCATTAGATTTATGTTCCTTATCCTGTGTACTTATTACTCTTTCCTTGATTGCCTTCAGCTCTAGATTCACCATCAGTTATGTCCAAATATGTGTTCTTTCTTCACATAGCCTTGTGCACTCCTCACTAAGATTCTTAATGCTTGCGACTAAGGTTATGGTTTTTTTGTCTCTTTGTTCCTTCTCATCAGTTAGTGTACATGTTGTGGTGCATGCTTCACACTCTCCAATCCTGTTTCAGAATCCTTGAATTACTTCGCTGATTTTTTATATATGCTCCTCTATTGTGGATTCTATCACCCTCAGTATATCAGGAATCTCCCTATATATATTCTATATGACTTGTTGTACCCTCTCAACCTTTTTTCGGCTTCATCCTTCTCCTGCAATACCTCAGTATGAACCTTTTGAAAGTCTTCCTTATTTGTTGACACCTTGGTCAACTTCTTTGTCATTGATTTTACATGGAACTCTATTTTCATATTCAGGCTTTCTTGCAAGCCTTGTAAGGCTTCCATGGGTAGCTGTGAAAATACTAATTCCATGTGACTTAGTACTTGTTCCTGTTCCTTCATCTCCAACGTAGGGAACTCAATTTCTTTGGTAGTGATCTTCAAAATTTGGCCCCTTGCTAGAATCTATGGCGAGTACAAAGTGGTGTCTCTTTCTTCTCCAGCCACGCTTATTGGTTGGTATTATACATATATTTTCTCTTATGTTATTCTCATTACCTCCAACCATTGTTGTTATGTCATCAATTGATATTTCACCTTCTGGTGTAGTTCTTATTATTTCTGCGATGCTTGTTGAGTTGCCTATTCTATGAAATCCCTCACTTGGTATCTGATCCTATCGATATCATCTTCTGTCAAAGTATATATAGTTTGTACTATATGGGCCTTACTCTTATTCTATGCATATGTTGTTGTCCCCTTACCCTTCTCCTTCATATTTCCCCCTATGTTTGGTACTGTCTCCTATGCATCCCCTGTGTCATTTCCTTGTTCACTGCCTTATACCTCATTTGGTTCTTCATATTCATTGTCTCATTTCTCTACCTCATCAGGGTGCTCCATTTCTTCAGTGAGAACTTTTCATTCCTCGTCCCAGTCATTGGAAATAAGGAATATGTCCTCATATGTCAACTTGTATCTTTTTGGAAGCCATTGGTGCACTAGGTCTCTTTTAGCTTGGATATACATGTGGTGAATCCCTGCTTTGAAGCACACAATATCCTGATAGTTCTCCACAATCTGGGCGGTGATGCATGGTGTGTGTTGGATGATGTACCTAATAGTGATAAATTAGAGATATAAGGTTATATTGTTGTCTTTTTGAATCCCCGTATGCGCAGTATGCCATAAGTTAACATATCATGCCCTTGCATGATCTCTTCATGATGTTTTTAAAAACTACCACTCATCAGGCTCTATCCTAGCAACCAATGTTATTAGTATGATAAGTCAGGAATAGTAAAATTATATGCCTTTCTCCTAGGCATCAGTATAATCTATCAAAAAATTACTGACCAAAAATGTGGCCCAATTCATCTGGACCCCTTCTACGCACTTCTTTGTGGTTGTTATTACTATGGCTGACACCTCATCCTTTTGGAATTTCCTTAGTAATTTGCAAGCCAATACCCGTGTTTCAAATCTAACTACATCATCACTTATGTTGGTGAAATCCAACCCTTATTTTCCTCTAAATGTGTTTAACTTCTAATTCATACTTTCAGATAATGCCTTCTCCCCAGACTTATTTGCAAATATGGTTGTTGGATCCTACCTATTATCGGCAAGCCCGTTATCCACAAAATTAGTTGTGTATTGATAGATACTGGTGGATCTAGAAATAAAGTCCTTTCGTGGATGCACCTCAATAACATATTAACACGAGAATTTATTTCTAAAATTCCTCCAAAGTGTGGGATTTTTAACAAGTTTAATATCCCTGATTTTTTGAGCTCGACCGCCCAACTCTGCAGATCGACCAATATTTCTCCTATCCCTGCTACACTTTTAGTGTGTAAATATTTTTCCCATGCTAACTTAGGAAAATTATGTGCATCTGTTATTTCATGGTCTCAAAATTTCAAAGCAATGAATTTTCCCATCGGGTCCCCTTCAATAATGGCACCAGGTGGTATTTCTGGCGTAACCAGCAGGTACTTGTTGCCCTTGGGAATTCTAACCTATGGTGTGGTGTTATTTATCGATGGTATGTAATACCTGGGAAACCTTGACTGCGAAACCAAAGTTCCATGTGTTTCTTTGAATTATGGTGTGACCGGTGATCGCATTCGAGATGGATTTCGTGTTTTGGCAGCTGGTTCCCCAACTTTTGGTGGTGTCATTTGTCTCTGCAACTGATGCTCCCCTTTTTGGACTCTACAATTTCTTTGTGTCGACTCTGTTTTGCTTGTGGTATGTTCTGTATTCTCACAACACTTATAAATTCAAATACTATTTCTCTGTCGGCCCTTGGTGTGCTTTTATAACCCTTTGAAATTTTTCCTTCTACATTCTCACCTGAAGTAACGGTCTAATAAACTAGTTGTGTACTCAATGCATGATTAAATGTTGCTTTGTTACCAAATCTATCACTGGATTCCTGCCTTGTACTGCTAGTCTGTTATGATCCCCTGTGGATTTTTTTATTTATGACTACATGTCGTCTTTATGCCTTTTCATTAACACTTTTTAAATGTTTTTTCTGCCTTTTAATTCCTTTAAAGGTATTTTCATTCATGTTCTGCGTAGTTTTTCTGGCTTCTACATGCAATCTCCTTTCTTGGTGCAGTTTCATCCATCCATGTGACACTCACTTCTTTTACTCACTTACATACACCTATGTCAGACTTTCACTTTGGACATCATGTTAACACTTCAAACTTCCTAGTTCTTACATGTATTTACTTAGTTAATTTATGTTCTTTTTTCATTTTCTACTTTTTATTTGTATTTTTCTTAATATAATACACTACAATGGTACATCCATTCATGCAAAATTCATCCTAGTGCACAGGAGGTTAGTTGTCCCTATAAAGTTTTAGTTGAATTCCATTCACCATTCCTCCTAGGAATTCATCATTCAACATTTCCAAATGCACAACACCTGCCTATGTCACATACTTAATTATGTAGGGTCCCAACCAAGGATTTAGAAACTTTCACGGATGCTACATAAACTTGTTTCCGTATAGTAATACTAAGTCCCCCACTTGAAACCTTTTTTGTTTAATATGTCTATCATGCCATGAATTTTCTCTTTCCTTATGAACTGGTCGATGGAACCATGCAACAAATCTATCTTACTCAAATTGTAGCAACTGTGAAAATCTCTCTTCTATTGTGCCAAATTCTGAAAGATCAGTAATAACTACAATGCGCGGGCTAGGCACATTAAACTCCATCATCATTATTGATTATTTCCCATAGACAAAACTAAAAGGAATTTTTCCATTCAACTTTTTACTTGTAGTCCTATATGCCCATAATACTACAGGGATCCTAAAGTCTCAATCACACTTTCTTATGTTACATATCTTTGTCATAGCATTCTCCATAATTTTATTAAAGGATTCTACTGTCCCATTGGCTTGAGGGTGATAGGGCGTACTTCTCTGATGATGGATTTGAAATTCCTTTGTTAATGTTGCAATCACATTTTTCAAGAAGTGTGTCCCCTGATCACTCAGTAAACTGCGCGGGCATCGAAATTATGTAACTACATTCTCAAATAGAAATCACATAGAAGTATCCATGGTGCAGTCTATGACTGGTGTTTCTTCTTCCCATCTGGTCAAATAATATGTCACGATATTGTATACCTATCTCTTGATATTCTCGCTAGTGGGTTGATTGGTCCAACAAACTCTATTTCCCATTTATCAAACTCCTGCAATGTAACCTATGGGTGCAAAGGCATCTCAACCCTTTTGGATGGTTTTCCCACCATTTGGAAAACATTTCATGCATGGAAGTATTCTTTATCATCCTTGTGAAGTGTGGACCACCAAAGCCCTACGCACAAAATCTTTTGCACAATTGCTTTACATGTATAGTGTCCTTATACAATTCCTTCTTGCGCTTTTGAGAGTATCATTGGCCTTTCATGCTCTATCACAATTTGTCTTAATATCCCATCTATGCCTAATTTGTATAAGTTCCCTGCAATTAGTTGGTAGTCTGTTAAGAACCAAATATCAATATAGCATAGAAAAATCTCAAACTAAGTACTCAATGAATTGAAAAAGAGATAAATTCAGATAATAAGCCTCTTCGAGGGGGCAACCTTATGCCCACATAAATGTACAATTCTAAGATGATTCAAAATGAAAATGTCTCCTTGGTATATATAGGAGACTA
>CBVK0102193085.1:0-11684 GCA_900067695.1 Picea abies | reverse complement strand
CTAAGAGATTCTCCCAAAAATCCACAGAGGTAACCCTGGTAAGGAGGCAAGCATCAATGCAAAGTGTGTGAGGGTGATAGAGTTTGCTTCTGCCATGCATAAGAGTTATTGCCAATAGTACCACCGGTCATTCAATGTAAACCCAATAATTAACCATGCACCATGAGATAATTCAAACCATTAAATCCAAAATACAAATGTTTCACCAATGCGCCATGTGTATAATCAAACCTCACCATTCAATATGACATCAAGCTCATAAGTGAACCATGCTCTTTTGCCTAATCAAAGTTTATAAGCATTGCAACAAGAGATTTCATAAAATTGATAAGTCAAGAGTTTATAGTAATAAGGATCATACCATATAAAAACTTTACATTCACCATGACCCCTATGTAATCAAGTATAATTCATCAATCAACATACTCAATGCCTTAGCAATTTAATAAGAAATCAAGTTGCGCAATCAGAGTGATACAAGCAAATGGACATAGTTCGAAAAACAAACCAAAGGTAAGTACCAATCAAAATATCAGTGAGTAAATCATGACAGTCCAAAGAATGATGGGGGAGTTTTCACGCTTTCAGTCGTGAAAAATAACTCGAAACCAATTTGCAAATGTCGCATGAAATAAAAATGTCTTATGTTTGCAAAATGAGACAGAAATTTGAAGTTCATAGACATAGGTGTAGGCAGCTTTAAGGGCAATTGAAAACATTTAATTGGCTGCCAACAAAAACCCAAAGATAAGAAACACATTTCCTTCTCACTGCTTCTAGATAATGACCCTTTCCTCCTAAATCGGAGAAAATCAATGTACCATAAATCAGTGACCTATTGTGCAAATTACGTCATGAGTCACAATCATCGATGCAGAACTATTAGAAATCTGGAGGTGAAAAAGTACAATAGTGTAAGAGGATAACCTGTGTTAGTTCTCTGCACAAGGCTTGAAAATAGACCATCTTAAATAGACGAATTTCCACCTCTCTTGGCTATACACCTATGCAGAAGTGTGAATGATATAGTTGTGTCGACTATATAAGTGTGAAGGCATCCAAGCACGCCAACACCTGACCATAAGTAATATCAATTCTTGGTGCAAGGGTTCAAAGTGTGGACTCTCCACACAAGGATTGAAAATAGACTAAGTACTCTCTTTGTGAAGTGCAAGCCTATGAAGAGCATCGCAATATCACAACATCAAAATCCTTCCTCCAAATTACATAGCTTGTCCCAACCAAGTGCAAAAATATTGCAAATGTGAACTTGTGGAAGCACGACAGCTCATGAGAATCAACGCCATGGATCCTCCACACAACACTCGAAAATAGACCACGTCTTTCTTATGCCCACCACATATTTGTTCTTAGTGTGAGTGCATGCAAAAAATAGCTATGCAGACTCTGAAGATATGGTCATAGAAAAAGCCTCTACACAACCTGAAAAATAGCTAAAGTAAAAAATCCCTTTGTCTGGGAAATCTTTGAAAGATAAATATAGCACAACACAAATTGATTTAAGCCCCATGGATGACACGTGTCTACTAAAATTTCCTTCCCCACATGAATTACCTTCAGAACATGCATAATTATAAATAGAAAGCACTAGCTAGCCTCTAGAAAAGCCTGACATCCTTAGTAGTAGCTCTAAATCACTACCCTTACCTTGTAAACCCAACCAAGTAAACATGTTACAAACGAGCGGGATATCGTACAAATTGCATCAGTCATTACAATTCATAGTGTGAAGGAGTGTAACTACACGATGATAACTAACATAAATTCTCCACACAAGTATTGAAAATACACAAGTGTTGCATGTGCTAGTGATATACTTATGTGAAGTGTGGAGAAGCACAACACATAACTACACCAAGTGCAAACATATGTTTATAGAAAAATCCTTCCAACAACTTGGGAAAATTCCCTTGTAAAAAAGGCTTTTAAACTAAGAGATTTCCCAAAGATCAATACACCACCAAGGTGAATTGCTTCGATTTGTGGTGCCCAACTATTGGAACTGTAGAGTTGTGCAAGTGCATGACTATAAATGGGATAAAGTCACCGCACAAGTATTGAAAATACACAAGTCCTAACTATACCGACCATAAATGACCCAGCTATTGTGGAAACCACATGGCTTGCCACAATCCATGGTCCAGAACTATTATGACTTCCAACGTGCAAAAGCACCGCAATCCAGGGATGCCAAAGAGTTGGTATCAATTCTTCACATATGAACTAAAAATAAACCAAATGTTCATTGCTCCAGGAAAAAACATGTATGAAGCATGAAATATATAGCTATGTGGAATGTGGACAAGCCATCAAAGAAAAAGGCTCTGCACATAAGCAGTAGCACATTGCACATCGCAATATTGACCATCCACTACAGACAAATCATCTTTTTAGATTGGATGCATTTTTTCATATACTCTTGCACATTGTTTGTTTGATGCATTATGTCCCCCTTACATTTCTGTTACTCTTCCATTGAATTGGGGAATGGATCTATACATCATTTCTTTATTTTTCTAGACAACAAAGATATAGACGCATTGCAATCATGTCAATATAAACTAGGATCCTATTTCTTGCACGAATTGCATCAAATTCCTAAATGTCCTTTCCCCACATGAATTACCTTTAGAACATGCATAATTATAAATAGAAGGCACCAACAAGCCCTTAGAAAATCTTGACATCCTTAGTATTAGCTCTAAATCATTTACCTTACCTTGTAAACCCAAGCAAGTCAACATGTTACAAATGACTGGGATAATGCAAATTACATCGCTCATTACAATTCACAATGCGGAGATGCGTAACTGCACAATGATAACTAACATAAATTATTCGCACAAGCATTGAAAATACACAAGTTTTATCTGTGCTATTGATATACCTCTATGAAGTGTGGAGGTGCACAACACATAACTAAACAAAGTGCAGACATATGGTCATAGAAAAATCCTTCTAACAACCTGGGAAAATGCACTTGTAAAAAAGGCTTTTTGACTAAGAGATTTTCCAAAGATCAATACAACACCAAGGTGAATTGCTTCAATTCACGGTGCCCAACTATTGGAACTACAAAGTTGTGCAAGTGCATGAGTGCTATAAATGGGATAAATTCACCACATAAGTATTGAAAATACACAAGTCCTGACTCAACCCTCCATAAATGACTTAGCCACTATGGAAATCACATGGATTGCCACAACTCATGGTGCAGAATTATTGTAACTACCAATGTGAAAAAGCAATGCAATCTAGGGATGCCAAAGAATTGGTATCAATTCTCCGCACAAGAATTGAAAATAGACCAAATGTTCATTGTTCCAAGAAAAAATATATACAAAGCACGAAAGATGTAACTATGCAGAATGCAGACAAACTGTCAAAGCAAAAGGCTTCACGCATATGCAGTAGCACATTGGACATCGCAATATTGGCCATCTACTAGAGACAAATCATCTTTTAGATTGGATGCATTTTTTCATATACTCTTGCACATTATTTGTTTGATGCACTTCACATCCCCCTCACATTTCCTTTACTCTTCCATTGAAATGGAGAATGGATCAATACATCATTTCTTGGTTTTTTTAGACAACTAAGATATAGACACATTGCAATCATATTAATATGAACTAGGATTCTATTTATTGCACGAATTGTATCAAAGAGTCCTAACAATAAGATATATCTTTTGAAAATGCAATTATCTACATCTTCAAATGTAAATGAAAATGAAAGAGAATTATGAAGACATGCATTTTTGCATATGATAAACAACAAAAGGGCTAAATAAAACACCAAAACAAACTCCAGTAAAACACAACACCTACACTATGCATAAATCATACACTATTAAACAAAAAGAACATAAACTAATTACATATGTCCAAGAAACATAAATCAATATCGCAGACAATTGGTCAAACGCAAGGTAAGAGATGGATACCTTGGGCTTCTTCAACAAGTATTGCAGACACTTTGTAAACATAACTCACAGGAAAATTTTCCCACTGCTTTAGGCTATCTCCATAGCATCAAGCAATTGCAAAATAAAAAGAACAATACAAGCCCATAACAACACACCCTTTTGTTTTTGTTTGACTTTGATTCTTTTTTACCTATGTAGTCTCTGAAAATAGCCCTTGACTGACTCAAGTTCCTTCTAAAAATGAAAAATAAGAATCAGTTTCTAATCTTCCTTGGCATATAGCATGCAATGTAGAGGATTTCTTACCCTCTAACACAGATTTGCAGAATCCAAACACTACAAGTCCTGCAACTCGTGAGTCACAACACGTGAAAATTGACAAGAGCTTCATCTTTCTGAACTATAACAGAACATGTGGTAGATAAATGCATATCGCAACACAAACACAAAGTGAACAATACAACATCAAAGAAGCACGCCCTTTTTTTTGTTCACTTTTGATTATTTTTGGCCTGCACACTTTTTGTAATAGCCCCTGATCGACTTAACTTCTTTTTAAAAACACAAAACAATAATCAACCCCCATTTCTATTTTTCATATAAAACAAACTAAAAAAATATTATATACTCTACCATTCCAACCAGTAACATAGTAGAAGTAACTACACTATGCATGAGGTTTTTTTCTTGTACACCTTTGATTTTTTTTAGCCTGCATAGATTTTGAAACAACCCCTAACCTTCTTAACTTGATTTTGGAAAAAATAAAATAGCTTCCAACTCCCAATTCTATTTCACATATACAACACACCCCAAAAAAAATCCAACCCACCATTCTAGTCAGTAACAAAACAAAGGTAATTTCACGATGCATGCGGCACACACTATCAAACAACAACAATTATATTTTCATATACAACACACCCAAAAAAAATCCAACCCACCATTTTAGCCAGTAATAGAACATAGGTAACTGCACTATGCATGAAGCTCACACTATCAAACAACAACCAAAGAAACTAGTTGCACTTGTCTGAAAATAAATAATTTAATATGGCAACAAACTGAATAAAAGAAAGATACTAGATGCACAAGTTTTCTTACCCTTTGACATAGATTTGCAGAAGCCCAAATTCATATGTCCTACAAGTCGACAATTGCAACACTTGCAACTTCGGAAGAACCTCGTCTTTCTGCCTCGTAGCAAACTATATCGTGATCAAAAACAAATAATTCAACAATTACAACAAAAGAACTCAATTAAAATTCCTTGCAATCCTTAAAAGTTCCCACATAAATACATAAATTAATATGGCAACAAACTGAATAAAAGAAAGATACTGGATGCACAAGTTTTCTTACCCTCTGAGATAGATTTGCAAAAGCCCAAATTCATATGTCCTACAAGTCGGCAATTGCAACACTTGCAACTTCAGAAGAACCTCGTCTTTCTGCCTCATAGCAAACTATATCGTGATCAAAAACAAATAATTCAACAATTACAACAAAAGAACTCAATTAAAACTCCTTGCAATCCTTAAAAGTTCCCACACAAAATCATGTCATATAGTACACAACAATCCCTTCAAAATTTATGGATCATACTAAATTTAATGAAGAATTGAAATTGAATAATCTATATATATTTATTAAAATTGGTCTATATATTGTATAATAAATAAATAGGCATATTGTCTAGCCCACAACTTTAAATGTCCCTAATCAACAACTAAAACAGTGGCACGCTTAGGAAACCGATATCGTCTCAGAACTTTGAGACTCGTAACGCACCTGTTCCAACCATCTGCTAAAGCTACATAATTAAATTGCATATTAAATTCTCGTCCTCGCCTCGATAATAAGATCTTGCTTTGAAGGACCAATCAGAAGACAAGAAAAAAAAATTGAATCGTTGACAACAAAGTTAAGCTATGAAAAAAACAAGAAATTGTTGGTCAACGCAAAAACAAAATTGCAATCAATGCAAAAATGATTGTTATAATCCTAAATCTATGACGAGGACTAATAAAAAGTATATAGATTTTAGTAAAAGTTTTTCTTTAAAAAAATGACTCATACATTAACACTAAAAACATTTTATAAGCCCTGCTTTCTTAATAATATATTCAAAAAAAATAAAATTGAAATAATGAAAGTTAATCAAATAAGAATTAAATGTATTCATTAATGACAAATCGAGAAGAGCAATATGCATCATTGCATGGAAATCATATTTCTACTTGAAATATTCACAGTCCCTCCAATTATATTCCATCAAAATGTAAATATAGATCATCTACAACTCAATCTTATAAATACAACTCAATCTTATAAATATTTTGATGAAATAAAAAGATTTTAAGTATATACTTATTTATAATTATATTTTTTTAATATTTTATTAAATATTTTGATGAAATAAAAAGATTTTAAATATATAGTTATTTATAATTATAATTTTTTAAATATTTCATTACTAGTTATATTTTTGAAAATATAAATTATATTTCATGAAAATGTATTAGCAATATACATCATCTATAACTCAGTCTTTTAGAGATATTTTGATAAAAGAGGAAATTCTAAGTATATGCTTGTTTAAACTTATATTTTATTTTGTTATTTTATTATTTATTTATATTTTTTAAAAATATTTCACTCTTTAAAAATAGAGAGATTTGTATCATTCTAAGTATAAGTTTACTTACAATTATATTTCTTAGATATTTCATTACTTAGTTATATTTTTTAAAAATATTTCATTACTTAGTTATATTTTTTAAAAATATTTCACTCTTTAAGTAAAAATAGAGAGATTTTTTTGATAGAAAAAGGAGATTCTAAGTATATGCTTACTTATAATTATATTTCTTAGATATTTCATTACTTAGTTATATTTTAGAAAGATTTTGATAGAAAGAGGAGATTCTAAGTATATGCTTACTTATAACTATATTTCTTAGATATTTCATTACTTAGTTATATCTTTTAAGAATATAGTACAACTCTTTAAGAATATAGGACAACTCTTCTTTAAAAAAAAGTCAAATGTAAAATTGGTTCCTTAAGGCCAATGAGATATGAAATAAATGTACACATAGTTGACAATTGAAAACAGCACTACGGATCAGTGCATAAAATTGCATTTTGTGTTGGAATGATCCTCAATCCAGATGCCAGATGCCATTTGTGAGGATGCCTTGGTAATATCAATAATGCTACATTGTCATTATGGGAAGATGCTTTAGCAATATCAATAATGGCATCAATCAACCTCAAGAGATATTGAAGATATTGGTTGGAGAAGGGCATTGATATCTCATATGCTTATCATATCTTTTACCTTTTACAGTTTCATTGTCTTTATAATTCTTTGAGGGTCAATTCACATGGGTTTACCCATATGAATAAAGATAGGCTTTCTATTAGAAAATATCCATTCCATATGATATTATGTCAATATTGCAGAATCTTCATGTCATATGGTATTCTATTAATCTTGGATTTTAAGAGTCAATTAAAAATAAGTTTAAGCAAAAGTGTAAATTTTAGTTTTTTAAATTTAAATTATAATATTCACCTAAGTGTACATTTTAGTTTTTTTAATTTAAATTATAATATTCACTTTATCCTCTCATATAAGGGTAAAGATTTTATAATGAATTATTAAAATAATGAATTTTTTAATAATATTTGTATTTATATTATTTATATTAGATTTTATAATGAATTATTAAAATAATGATTTTTTAATAATATTTTTATTTATATTATTTATATATGTATGTACAAAAATAAAAATAATAATGTTATCTTTTTATTTTAAACAAAAAAATTTAATTCTATATTCATTATTTTTTTTTTCAAAATTTTTCAAAAATATTAATTTAGAATAATATTCAAATTTTATTGTATAGAACATATTTTTAAGAAAAAATCCTACTATTTTATATAAAATACATTGAAGTTTAAAAAATATTTGACTAGGATTCATAAAAGTTCCATAAAAAAAATGATTTCTTAAAAGATTGTTTTATAAATATAAAATTTTAAATCAGTTTTTTATAAATATAAAATTTTAAATCAGTTTAATGATGGCATATTACATTTTGTATTTATTTTTTTTGAATAATGGAGAATTGTTATTTTATGTTAATAATTGTTAAAATTATTACATTAATAAATTTATTATAAAATTTTCACTAATCGCTTAAGTGGGGATGGAATAATGATGTTAAGTCTTGGCTAAATCATTAAAGAATAAAAGAAGTTATGTTGCAAAACACTGATGATATTAAAAATATTGTACACGATAAATTTAAGGAGAATCTATGGTGCCATAAAGAATTAGGGGATAAAAGAAAATTAAGATATTATAAGGAGGTGGTTAACCCTAATCTTGAAGAGAATCAATATTGGTAAAATAAGAATTAATTATCATGAGTTGCATAGTGAAACTCGACGTTGGGAAATCCCCAAAACAATATGGCATGAAAGAATCTATCACCTTTGTGGCATCAAGAGGGTTAAAGATGAAAAGCATTTTCTCCTCGACTATCTAGCTTATACCCAAATTAGATCTCAATTTCAAAATATTTGTCACAATATGGACCTTCCTAACCTTCTAAGTCACCAAAACTTTAGTGATTATGGAATGCTTCTCTTAATGTTTTTTAAGTATCGAAATAACATTTTAAAGAAATCCAAGTAATCTCTTACTTTTCTTAAGGTCCAAAAGATCAATTTTGATCACCTTAACCATCCTCATCATTAGTCATCATCATATTTTATACATATTTTATTTTAATAGAATAAAATTGTTATCATTAATACTTTCATACATTATTTAAACACCTTCTAATTTAAACATCTTTTCATATGATAATTTTTTAATATTTTTTTAATAAATTTTTATTAATTTATTTTAATTATTTATAATATAATTTATTAAATAGATTTAATCTTTCTTTTTTAAATAATTAAATTTTTGTAAGAGGTGGTAGGTGTGTGGGGATTGTTCTCGATCCTGGGCTAATGAATAAATGAATTTTGAATGGAGCCTAGGTAGAGTGTCAAATTACTAGGATGAGGCATTGGTTGGGTTAAAATTTATTGATGCAATACATATCAAGAGTCTAATCATTATTAGGGACTTGGTTGTAATTATCAAATTGATGTATAATTCCTCCTCTTTGAACAATGGAAAACTAGTATAGATTATAATGTGAATACAAAAGGAAACTAATGTGCTTGAATATATTGGTTCCAATCTAGAAGGGGGGCCACCTTTGTCCACCTAGAATTCCTTCCAAGTAAGAAATGATCTAAAGCTCAGGAGAGAGGGCAACAGGAAGCATCAGCGCAGAAGATCAACAGTCGACAGATGATTTCAGGACCTCGACAATCGACAGTCGCAAGGTTGAAGGATGTTGTTTCTCAAAGTCGTGAAAAGCGACAACGGATCTGGACCGTCGATTTGGTCGAATTGATCTGACGTGAGAAAATTTTGAGAACTCGGCTATCGGGAGTCCAACTCATGAAAGCAGTTATTTCCCAAAGTCATGAAATGTGAAATGCAAAATCGCGATAAACGAGATCAGATCAGGATCATTGGTACCAGAAGAGATCTAGATCGTCGATTTGGTCCCATGGATCTGACGCGAGAAAATTTTGGGATCTCGGCTATCGAGAGTTTAAAGCATGAAGGTAGTTATCTCCCAAAGTCGTGAAATGTGAAATCGCGATAAGCGAGAACAGATCAGGACCATTGGTACCAGAAGAGACTTGGACCGTCGATCGGGTCACATGGATCTGACGCGGGGAATTTTGGGATCTCGGTTATCAAGAGTCCAAGGCATTACGATAGCTATCTCCCAAAGTCAGGAAATCATGATATGCAAAATCACGAGAAGCAAGATCAGATCAGGACCGTTGGTATAAAAAGAGATCGGGACCGTCAATCTGGTCCCATGGATCTGATGCGAGGAAATTTCGAGACCTTAGCTATCGGGAGTCTAAAGCATTACAGTAGCTATTTCCCAAAGTCGTGAAATCGCGATAAGCAAGAACAGATTGGGACCGTTGGTATCAGAAAAGATCTAGACCATGGGTATCAGAAGGGATCTGGAGTCGATCTAGTCCTGAAGGACTCACTGATAGCATTTTGGTGTAAGCAGATAGGCTGTAGATCTTTTTTTTTGTTGTAAGCTTTCAGTTGCAATTAATATAAGGCTCCACTTTTATTCACAAAAAAAAAATATGTTTGAATATATAGAATACTACCATGTATTAAGGGAGCTTAACAAAAATTCAAATCATTTGGCCAATATGGCCTCTCATTTGGATAGTGGACATCTAAGAACCAAAAGTGGTGTTTAATCTCCCCTCCTTCCCTAACTCTTTGAACAATACTTATAAATAAGAATAGTGTGAAAGTCAAGTGGCATTCCAAGTTGTAGGGGAGATTAAATTATGGAATTCTACATTTAAGGAGCATTACCCACAAAATTTCACACTCATGATTTAATGTTGGAGTCGGCTAATCAATTGTGAAGTGACTTGGGTTCTTTTGCAAGTGGGATAATGGTTTTGGAGGATTATTCTGGAATGTCTTTAGGGGAGGCTCTATGGTTTCTTGCATTGTGATGAATTGTTGTGTTTCGAACTGGTTTGAATTGGGATTTTCTTTCCTCCTATCTTTAGGTGCCAACAAGGCCATGAATTGGTTACTTTTTGGACTTGCTTGAGTGACTTGATTTCATGGCTTAGACTCCATTGATTCTTCTGAAGACTCATGTGAAGCACCACACTCTCTGTGTGAAAATACAAAAGGTTAGTCTCCCAAATTTATGTGGAATGAACTCTAATTTTGATGGTCATTTACTCTATTGTCATTTATTTGGGGAATGTTGGAAAAGGGTATTGGTTATTGGTTATAGTAGTCTACTAGTCAAGCCTATGGGAGTTGGAAGGAGGAATTTGCAGGTGTTATGTAGTAATTTCAAAATGGAAAATCACTCACATTCTACGAGATGCTCATTGTGTGAAACCATAGATATCCATATAAGACAAGAAAGTTTTATCATATATCATATGAATTTGATTTTCTCTATGACTAGTAGAATGCACTATCATGAGGAAATTAAAATAATGAATATGCCTTTATTATGGAAACTTTGCATAGTCAGGAGAGACAAATAAAATCCCTTCAAGTTGAGTGTGGTGTTCTTTGTCAAATGATTATGAATCTAGCTAGAAGTCTCAATTATGTTGTGTCAAATTCCAAATTGTTTATTGAGTCGGTTGTTAGAAAATCAAAGAAGAAGATATTGTACAATAGCATCATGATGACATGGAAATGATGGGTATGGACTAAGCCTTTTAGGTCATATCAGAGAAGTAGGAAGAAGCCAGAAGCCAATAATCAACATGCCTTTATCGAGTATTAGTATTTAAATATTTTACAATTTTTGTTTAATTTTGGGCATCTTCTATAGAATTTATACAAAGGATGGCCATATTTATTTAGTAGATAAGTCTCAATTTTTTTTGAACAATTTTAAAACTTCAATTTTTGAGATAAACCCTATATTTTTGTATTATTATGTTGACTAATACAATTGTAGCAATTTTTTAATACAAAATATATCTTTTCTTATTACATAATAATAATATTAATTAAGCCCCCCGGATGGGGTGACACGAGGACGAGCAGGGGATGCAACGTGGCTTG
>CBVK0102193083.1:0-31519 GCA_900067695.1 Picea abies | reverse complement strand
GAAAGGAACCTAATGCATATGTAAGAAAGTTATAACAATCAAATATGACACATACCATGATACCTCGGACCAATTACCTCATGAAGCAAGAGCCCTCTCCGATGCAAGCCCAGGCCGGTGGTGATGGAAGCTGCTACTGCTGACAGGACGAGTCTGGCTGAGAAGAAGAAAGATGGGCCCTCCAGGGCCATGCTCAAGTCACTCCTGCTCTTGGTACTCCATGTCTAGGACCATGTGGGCCTCGAGACATGATCTCCTAGTTATCCCTAGATATCGGGGATAACACTTGCCTCAGTCCAGCGCATCTTTTGGTGAGTTCAATTTTCAGATCCAAGAAATTTGATTTTTTTATTATTTCTATAGCCCGAAGGACTAGGGTTTCTATTGCAAAGAAAGAATGGATACCAATATGAGGGTAGAAGACAGGCTGAAAGGATCTGGAAACTTCAGATCTTGGAAGCATAGGTTGCAGATGATTCTAGACGAGAACATGTCACAGTGAGTGTACCAGAACCAGAGGAAGAAGAGCAAAAGACCAAGCAGAAGGAAAAGGGAAAAGAAAGTATCAAGCACATGTGGCAGAGGAAGAGGAATCTCCTCCCTCAAAGAAAGCTTTAGTAGAAATTGAGGATTATGTACTTTAAGTTGAAGATAGTTGATCTGAAGAAAGATAGCAAATGGTGGAGTCCGTGGAGCCTCCCCACACAAAAACAAAAGATAAGTATTCATGTTTATTTTTAGTATCTTGTTTACTTTAATACTTTATCAATACAAGTTAGATTTTTGTGAGAATGTTAATTAACCTCGTCTTATTTCAGTGTCTATGTAGACTTATGAAGGAAGTATCAAAGAAGAGAATAAAGAAAGAGATAAAAAAATTATTTCAAGTATGATCACTCATGAGAGTGACAAAGGTATGTGTTTAGCTATGATAGTAAGGGAAAATTTGGTAATTTCATAGAGTGAAAAAGAGTTCAAAAGTCTTATTCATGATTAGGGTTTCAGAAGTGTACATGGTTGAACAAGTTTTACTTAAGAAAAGATGTGTACTACTCTGATAGAAATCATGATATAGTTTTATTTGATTACTGCTTATTGTTACCGACTGATTGGCTAAGTGACATATCTCAGAAAGCATACTGTAAGTAAGTTTACAGGTCTCGGAAGAAAGAAATTATGCCTTGACTTGCAGAAGTTAGACAGCATGAGGAGGACTTATGATATGGTGGCAGTCAGTAAAGACCAGACAATATCCAGTATTTATATAGGAGCCAGAGGCTCCTAAAGATGCAGAACATAAATGTTCAAGATGAAGATAAAGATGGATACTCAGATATAGTTGATGAGATGCAGGTAACTGCAGGTTGTTCCAGTACCGTTCTTATAGATGCAGAGGGAGCAGGTTGATCCAGTATGAAGTCAGAAAGAAAGAAATGTTCGAACTCAAAAAGGCACGCAGGATATTACAGAAGAAAACTTCAAGGATGATGATTAGAAGCTCTTAGTTTGGTGCAAGAGGGAGCTATGTCTCCGAGTTTGAAATAGAGGATCATGATTTGGTGCAATTAGGAAAGCAGATGGATGGTGCCCGGATATTTTGATCAAGATGAAAGTTATCAAGTAGATGGATGGTGCCCAGCAGATGGGTAGCATGGTATTATACCATGAAAAGATTTTGGACCACAAGAGATTTTTAGATCTCATGGCTAGACCTTCATAGAGAAGAAAGAGACCTTCGTAGAGAAGGAATGAGCAATCCCACAGGTAGACCTTCATAGAGAAGGAAAAGAGAAGAGACCTTCGTAGAGAAGGGGAATGAGAAATTTGCCAAGGTTGGCCTCTGTCCAAGTGTTGAGTTTTGGATNGTGTGACCACCCTCGTAGAGAGGAGTGTGGATGTTTCTCCAAGGGGCAGCGGGCAGATACTCTCCTCTGGCCAAGGATTGAGTAGCTTGGAACACAAACCTTGACCATGTGGAATGGTTAGTTGGCTCTTGAGGTTTGTGTCGTGATCCTGCGTGGATCATGGAAAGGGAGTCTAGTCTTGCCCAGGCTAGCATCTTAGCTTCTCTAGTTCATGTGGGATGACTAGGAGTGAAGCTATGGTAGTAGTCCTCCCCAGTGGATGGATGAGATAGATTACTACAAGAGAAGGGAGAACATAAAAGGAATGGAAAAACTCATAGAATATCTTCTGTGTGAAGATAAGATAGAGTATCTTCTGTGTGAAGATGAAAGAAAGAAAAAGTATCTTCTACGCGAAGATAAAGAGAACAAAACTTCTTTAATATGGATTCATGGAAAACCAGTCAGTGATCGTGATGCCAGATGACCAAGTGGATTATATTGATGCCTCTTGTTATCCAATTGATGATGTTGCCCAGTTGATGATGTTATCCAGTTGATGCTATTGTTCAGTTGATGATGACATCCAGTGACCTGTCAAAGGATAAAGAATATCCTTCTTGTTAAGAGGGACTGTTAAAATATTGTGTAACTGCAAAGAATATTCTTATCCCCTTTTGTGGATAAAGTAAAAGATAAAATATATATTATTGATTAGATCAATCCCCTTTTGTGGATTGATCATGTCGGGCATTGTAATTGACCAAATCCCCTTTTGCGGATTGGTCAAAGCCTAATTGTAATATGCAAATTAAGAAGTCAGCCCCCAGGAAAATTAAAGTGGTTCTAACCACCCAGAAAGACAAGTTGGCCCTGCCAGTGAAGAGACACCTCATTTCAGCGCTTGCCAGTTTGTATAAATAAAGGAAGCCAGCCACTCATTTGTTCACTCACCCAGCTCACTCATCTAGTGCGCAAGTATTGAAGGAAGCTGCAGTTGTTGGAAGAAGGAAGAGAGAGAGGCGCATTGCTTGGGAGAGGATGTTCTCTAGTGTTTGGTTTATTGTCTTGGCTATTTTCTGGTCTAGCATCATGGTAGTTTGTCTCTCGTAGAGAGAGAGTTATTCTGGAGCTGTACTTGGTTATTGAATCTATATTAAAGAAGTTTTGTTGGGTTTTCTTCCCCTTGAGGGTTTCCCGGGATAAATGTTGTGTATCTTGTGATTGTGTTTCTCTCAGTGATCCTATCTATGCTATGGTTATCTAGTAAATTGAAAAGTAACCTAATAATAGCTGAAACTTTAACAAAAGAGGCAAGTGAACATTACCCCTCACGTAGATAGAATAATATATTTTCCATATAATAAAGGCTGACATTAGTTAATAAGGCCTAAATATATTTTCCATGTAATAAAGGCCGATATTAGTTAGTAAAGCTTATTTAATAAATGTGAACAAGTCAATGTAATAAGACCTAATAGAAGCTTCCGCTTCTAGAATGTTCTTTAGAAGATAGAATTAGTATAAATAAGAGTAGGAGGCATGAGAAAGCTTGTCTTGAGAATTATTGTAATAGAGCTCTGCTCTGCTGGAGGGTGCCCCCTCAAAGAGGCAAGTGAACATTGTTTTCTTTGAATAAAGGTATTATTTCTGGTGTTGCTCTTCTCATATTTTGTTGTTCCATTGATATTTGTTGAATATTCTTGTTTCTGCATATTATATTACATCTGGTACCTTACACCCTCAAGAGTCTTTTGTCATCAACCTTACTCAATATACTTTCAAACCATAGTATTCATTGCACTCTAACTCATTCACATGTAAGATAAGATATGATCATTTTATCAATCTCTAACAAATGACCACAAAAGTAGGTCAATGGGACTATAAGATGTTGAAATATTTAACTTCGAAGAATATTCTGCCTGAGAGAGAGTTGAATAATATTATTATATTATATTTAATTAGGCCCTATTGTGCCTTAGTAAAAGTCAACCCTATTGTGCCTTGACAGTTAATTGTAAATTAAGAGGGTAAAGTGACAGGTCGGCCCAGACATAACTATAGACTGGCCAAACCAATATTTATAAGAGAGGCCAATGCCTCATTTGGACACTCACTACCTAGCTCTGCAGTGCGCAAGTCTTGGAGGAGAAGCTATTGCAAAGGGGGTGACGTCAAGGGGGGTTTTTGGTCTACCTCTTAGTATTTCTTGGTTAAGTGGTGCGCTACTCTTCCTAGTGAAGGAGTAGAGGAGATCTTTTGTTTGGTCTTTGGTATATCTATATTGAGTAAGTTTTTGTTGGGTTTTCTCCCCCATGAGGGTTTCTCAGGATAATCTGTGTGTCTCTATTGTTTCTGCGATTGCCTCTCTTTCAGTGATCTCATTTATGCAGCTAATGTGCTAAATGAGTATAATAATAAAGAAGAACTGTAACTACTAGTTGTATAAGTAAAACTTCAACATGGTATCAAAGCAGGTCTGAAAGAGACCAACTCACAGTTTATAAAGAAGTGGCTAGCCTCAACGCACCCTCTCCAAGATTCAGTTTTCAGTATTGCAGCTGCTGCAGAATTAGGGTTTTTGCATAAACCCTAAATGTGACGTTTTCCTTGTTTGAGGAGGACGTTGGAGAAAGTAACCACACCTAGGAACTCGCCCTAGGAGGGCGCATCTAGTCCCTTGATTAGAATTCCGAAAATTGAAGTTTGAGAAAATAGGGGTTCCTCATAAAACCTGCAGTTGGAGTTGCAGTTGTGGTACCAGTTGCAGTATCAGTTGGAGTTGCAATGCCAGTTCCTTCATGCCAGTTGCAGTGAAAGTCTTTGTGAAGTGTTGGGACTGATTTTTATTGTCCTAGTGAGCCTGACCCTAGAAAATCTCCAGCTACCATTAAATTACAAGTTGCAACACCTTTCTGCCAAATGGTGCCACTACCTGTCATTATTGTTAGAGGTATGTACTTACATATGTTCAAACTGTATCATTATTTTAAAGGGTATTTGAAAGAGAAAGGATATTTTGTCTAAACCACAATCGTAGATCCAGAGGGATCTCAGATCCAGGACATTCAGAGGAACAATGCACCAAAGGTTTGATTACTTTGATATGCCTCTACTTGTTATGGCATTATTGTAATCTTATGAATATCCAAGTTGCATTTTGATCTGTTGAAGTTATCATATTAACCATTGGTCAAAATTAAAGTCAAAGTATTGGATTGATTAAAGTTGAGATTATAAAGTTTATTCCCTAACTCAGATTGTTGTCAAGATAGCATATTGTCTTAGTACAAAGGATAGGTTGAACAAAGCACTTGTCATCTTGAGTGAAGGAGACTCGGAAGAAAAGAAACACACTCATTCTTGAGGACAAGACTCCAAGTTCCAGGTTTGATTGATTAAGTTGATAAGATTAAAATTTGCACATGCCAAGTTTGATAACTGCCTCATTACAAGTAAACACTATAGTTGTGATAGCAATCTTTGAAAAGTTTTATACTGGGTAGCATGTGAGCATTATTGACATAAATGCTTATTGTAATCATTTACCAGATATAACTAACATCTCCTCTAGGAGAAACTTCTTGTTTTTTTTTCTAGGTAACCATGGAGGAATGATTGATCACAACACTAGAAGAGTGTTGCTTTCATTTCTTATTATTGTATTTCTTACTTTTGACTGTTGTTTCAGGCAGGTCAGAAGTGATATCTCTAAAGGAGCTACTGTGACGATTGTTCTCACTATTGTTTTATTATTATTATAAAGAGTATTATTCTTGTCTGTTGTTTCAACTTTCTCCCTTGTTCTTGTTCCGGGCAGGTCACAGGTGATAACCCTGAGGAAGCTATAGTGATGGTTGCAGGAGGCAACATATTAGATGAGACATGGAGTAGACTATCCAAGTTGTATAAACGATGGTATACATCCATGTACCAAAGAAGATGAAGAAGACACTTTTGAGATACAGAGTATCTCATATGGAGATTAATTGTAAGGAGTAGAAGGCTCCAAAGATGACCGAACATTAGAATAGAACTCACAGTAGACTTAGTCAATGGATAATGAAGCCACCTTGACAAGACGCAGAATTCATTTGAAGTTTGACTCGGCTTTTCATATTAATACTTGGTATTCAACACCAAGTATATCCTGCAGAGACTATGAAGTTTTTGTAGACTCAAAAGAAATCAAGACTTAGAGTAAGCCTGATCTCAGAAAGGATCAGATGGGGAAAAGAGACATCTTCTAGGACGGACAAACAGATGCCATGAGTTGAGAAGACTATATCCTAACTTTAGAGACCTCTAGGAGACATGAAATCTCCTCAGAAGATTCCCTTGTTTCAATGACAGAGGAGGAAGCCAGTCATAAGGATTGGGATATGGTTTTTTCCTTGAGACCAAATGGGAAGTCAGTGGTGACTTCCAAGATTGAGATAACAGATCAAGCATGTTGCAGGTAACAATATAAAGATGTACAAAGCCTAATTTGTGTCCAGAGGATTCTCCCAGCAAGAGGGGAAGACTATGACGAGACACTTGCTCCGGTAATCAAAAAAAGTATATATAGAACAACCATGATCCATTAAAAGAAGTCGATGCAATATGAGATTCAGAGGGAACAAATGAATCTATCATCGTGATGGAGTAGAGGAGCTACTCTCAGAGTTCAACAGCTACAGTGAGAATGGAGCAGTCATTCTCAGCTTCAAAGCAACTAGAGGTGCAGAGTCCCAGTCCCAGAGGAACAGTTGCAGAGAGAGCAGAGGACATACTCTCAGGCAGTGAGACAGATAGTGCTTTGCAGAAAGCACATAGAGCTAGCACATGATTTTGCAAATTGAGTTGCAACTAAGCAAGTGTACCAGGTTGGTACAATGTGATGTGAAAATTTGGTTTCGAAGTACAAGACGGGAAGACTCATGTCTGCAAGTTGAAGCAAGCTCGAAGAGCTTGGTATGGCAGGATTGATAGTTTTTATGATGAGCTTGGGCTTTACCAAGAGTAAAGTTGATCCAAACCTTTACTTCAAGATTGAGAATGATGGACCAGTTATATTGCTGCTATATGTGGATGACTTATTCTTGACAGATGAAGAAAAGCTCATCACATATTGTAAGAAGAAGCTTGCCGTTGAATTTGAAATGAGGACCTAGGCCCGATGCACTATTTCTTAAGTCTTGAAGTATGGCAGAGCCCGGAAGAGATTTTCCTTAGTCAAGGAAAGTATGTTGTGGAAATTCTGAAGAGATTCGACATGATGGACTGAAGAGCCATGTCCACTCCTATGGAGACAAATCTGAAGTTATTGGTTGATACTTCATCAGAAATAGTTGATGTTACTCTATATGGACAGATGATTGATTCATTGATGTATCTGACGAATACCAGACCAGATATATGCTTTGTTGTGAACACCTTGAGTCAGTATCTGGTGGAGCCCAGACATGTTCACCTTGTAGTTGCAAAGCATGTGATGAGATACCTTAAGGGTACGTTGGATTATGGTCTCTGTTATACTGGAGATCATGACTTCAGACTGTATGGTTATACTAATTCAAATTGGGTTGGAAGTGCTTCAAACAAAAAGAGCACTTCAGGATGTTGTTTCAGTTTGGGGTCATCCATCACTTCATGGCAAAGCAGGAAGCAATCCAGTATTTCTCTCAGTACAACAAAAGCGGAGTACATTGAAGCATGCTCCGCCAGTTGTGAAGCAATATGGCTTCGGAAATTGTTGACAAGTATGTTCGATCTGGGGATGGAAGCTACCATGATCCTATGTGATAACCAAAGTTGCATAAAGATGACAGAGAACCTAGTGTTCCATGATAAGACGAAGCACATAAAGATCCAGTATCACTACATTCATGACTTGGTACAGAAGGGAGCAGTGAAGCTCCAATATGTTGGCACAAATGAGTAGGTAGCAGATGTGTTGACTAAGCCTCTGTCTCGTGTGAAGTTTGAGTACTTCCGATACAAGCTTGGTGTAGTCCGAAAGGACCTCCCCTCGAAAGGGGGAGTGGCGTTGATGATACTATGGTATACTGACCAACAGCGAATAGCTCGGTTAGGATTTTATATCCTAGGGGACTAATCATCCCTGGGCAGATCCTGAAGGACCGGTAAGGACGGTCTGTCAGAGTACTTGTGCATGTATATGCCAGTTGTGGTTAGTAGTGGTAGCTCAGTTAGGATTTTATATCCTAGGGAATCTTATGATTCCTGGGCAAATCCCGAAGGTCCGATAAGGATGGTCTATCAGAGTACCACGTGGTAGCTTGTTAGGATTTTATATCCTAGGGAATCTTATGATTCTTTGGCAGATCCCGAAGGTCCGGTAAGGACGGTTTGTCAGAGTACCACAAATGTTGTTGTTGATGCACCTGCCTCATTCTGTTGCCACACATTGATGTTGATGTTCCAGCTTCCTGTTGTTGATGTTGATATTCCAACTTCATGTTGTTGATGATGATGATGTTACTCCAGCTCCATGTTGCACATGATGATGATGTTCAATTTCTACTGATGTTGATGATGAGAAAAACTTTCGATGACCTATAGATATGACCAACAGTGTTCCCGATGCTGATGACGATGTCCCCTCCTCTTGATGATGTATTGAGTCCAGTCAGTTGTTATTACTGTTGTCAGTAGAATACCCTTCTTGTTAAGGGGGAGTGTTGAAATATTGTAACTTCAAATAATATTTTACCTGAGAGAGAGTTGAATAATATTATTATATTATATTTAACTAGGTCCTATTGTGCCTTAGTAAAAGTCGGCCCTATTGTGCCTTGACAGTTAATTGTAAATTAAGAGGGTAAAGTGACAGGTCGGCCCAGACCTAATTATAGGCTAGCCAGACCACTATTTATAAGAGAGGCCAATGCCTCATTTGGACACTCACTATCTAGCTCTCCAGTGTGCAAGTCTTGGAGGAGAAGCTGATGCAACTGGGGGTGACATCAAGGAGGATTTTTGGTCTATCTCTTGGTATTTCTTGGTCAAGTGGTGCGCTACTCTTCCTAGTGAAGGGGTAGAGGAGGATTTTCTATTTGGTCTTTGGTCTATCTATATTGAGGAAGTTTTTGCTGGGTTTTCTCCCCCATGAGGGTTTCCCAGGATAATCTGTGTATCTCTATTGTTTCTGTGATTTCCTCTCTTTCAGTGATCTTATTCATGCAGCTAATGTGCTAAATGATTATAATAATAAAGAAGAACCATAACTGCTAGTTGTATAAGTAAAACTTCAACATAAGATACAACCAATGACATAAGATATAGTGCAGGAGTGTAAAAGAAACTCCTCGATGTGTAGCATCCTAGTCATTAATGTTACATAATATGCACACAACAAAATCTTTGTTATGATCCTTGTGATGTTCATTCACCCCCACCTTCCTTGTTTATCCACTCTTTTAACTTATCTATGTAAAGACAAAATAGTATGGGGGAGAGGGGGCAACCTTGTTTCACTCTATTGTCAAGGTTCTCTAAAAGGCCCTCTATAGTCTTGGTTTTAGCCTTGACCTGCTCGTTTAACTTGTGTATAGTTGCCCTCCATTTGTTCAGAACCATCATTTCCAACAACCTTTCCTATAGTTTCTCTCTCAAGATGGTGTCAAAGGCTTTTTTGAAATCAACAAAACTGCACCATAATTTTTCGCCTTTGTTGTCCCAAGTCTTTTCTATAATGTACCTGAGTGTGAGGCAAGGGTCAATGGTGAAGTGCTTCAATCAGAAACCAGATTTCCCTTTGGATATTTTGCCCTTGGCCTTGGCCCATTCACTGTTTTTTTCTCCGTACTCCCTCCTATTATCTTAGCTAAAACCACACTGATCATGAATCAAATAAAGAAGAAGATGATTATTTTCAAACAACAAAGAGAGAATGTCTTTCTTAAAGCAGCAACCCAAATAAATCTCTAGCAGGGTACACGGGTTGGATTCTATGTTGCACTAGTTTCTAAAATATGGGTACATTGGGTACGTGGGTACGAGTACCCAATACGGTTAGAAGCTTCGGCCAAATTTGCAAGAAACAATAGGTTGGGAGCGGCAATATGTATTAAAAAAGAATTTAAAATATAAAAACTTAAACCAAAAAATTGAAGAAATTTAAAAAAATGAAAACAAAACATAATTGATTAATTTCATAAATTAAACTATTTTAACCTCTTGAGCCTCTAGTACTGTCATGGAATTCAATCCTTTTAAATTTGCTCACACCCCTAGGTCCATGTTATACATAAGTTGGGCTTGTGTGACCTGAAGTCAACCCTTTACTAACTATGCATGACTCTAGTGCCATGGTATGTTTTGTAAATTTGACCTACAACTTCATCCCATTGTATGAGTTTGTAAAAGCAATTTGTATATCTATAGATGTAAAGCACCAATAGTTTCATAAACCATGAGATTCAATCTTTTTCCAATTCCTTGTTCCAACTCCATCTTTGTTATTGCTCCCAAGAGTTGTTAGTATTTGGGTGTCTCTACATATTTTTAGATGGTAACCATTGCTTACTTCTTATGTAAATGAACTTGATTGTTTCAAGTTTCAACTAACATCAATCTTTCAAAGTCTTTGGTATTCTGAGTTTGATGCTGTTTATGATCCTAAATTGCTGTATCAATCAATAGGATTAATGTAAGCTAGCTATAAGCATTTGAGACATGAATTAGAGATGTTCACTATCTTAGTATTAATGTAGAAAGATACATGTTTATTCACTCAAGTACACTAGCAAAGTATATTTTGAGTGTCAATAGATCTAAAGAGCTAAGAGGCGTGAGTCCTCTTAATTTATATAACCCTGAAAAGTTTAAAAATGGCGTGATTGATAGATTCAATTGATCTTTTTATTGTTGATGTTTTCTTGGCATGAGAAACAATGATCATTCAATTGATTTTTGGCACATTTCTTATGATTTTGGGCCCCACGTGGCCAAGAGCTTGTAGAAGCTCCCTCCCCATCAAGGAGCTTCTGGAAGCTCCTAAACAAATAGGGAGCTTCTAAAAAATCCCCAAAAAATGGGAGTGGCCAAAGCAAGTTCCCAAAAAGCTCCCGAAAAGCTTCCAAGCTCCCACCAAAAAGGGAGTGTTTCTTACGAGCTCCCAACTCTTGGGAGCAAGGAAACACTGGGTATGGGTCCCCCAACTCCCTAGAGTAGTACCCGTGCAACTAAGGATGGATTACTCCCCCTATTAGGGTGAATTCAACCCTGCCTTCAATGAAAGAATTGATTGAGGTGGATTTCATAAAATTCTACCTACAATGAAAAGAGATGGCAAGATGATTACGTGGGTGGATTTCGAAAAAAAAAATCCTTCAAAAATGGAGGATAAGACAGTCCGATGGCTTACCAGCATAGGTCCCAAAATTTGGAGATGATGAGCAACTGAAAATAAAGCATTTGATCTTTTATAATATTGTAATCATCTTGTCAACAATTAAAGCCATCTCCTTATGCGCTGAGTATATGCACCTTCGATCCCTTAAACAAGATCCTAGTCTAGAAATCTATGAAATATTCTGGATGATTTTTTTCTCCCACGTCGTTGCCCCTCTCCTCTCTTTGGGAAAACAGATCTCCACTCCAAAATGGGCCATAAGGAAAACAAAGACGGAATTCTCAAAATGGTTGAAACAGTTGGGGCATATTCTCTGTTTTTTGATGGTGCCTCTTGGAATAACACTGAGGTGACAGGTGCAGGTGGGCTTGATCTCGGAGGGAATGTTGTCACTCATTATGCGTGGGGACTGGGGGCAGCTTCAAACAACATTGCCGAAGCCTATGCTTTACTCAAGGGTTTGAGCATTGCTAAGGATCGGAATATCACCAAAATTGTTGTATTTCATGATTCAATGATGGTGGTCTGAGCGATTGTCAAAAGAACTCAATCTGGGAGCAACCTCTTCAATGGTATAATCTCTCGCATTATCACCGTGAGTGCAAGCTTCGATGAGTTTAAAATCCATCATATAAAAAGAGACTTGAACTCTCTTGGTAATCAAAGGGCTAAAGAAGGTGCTAGGATGTCAAAGGGGGAAATAATAGTGAATGGGGTAAGGGGGATTCATTATATTCCATAATGCGCTCGCCCCCTTTTCATTCTGCGTGCATACGGTCAGGTGGTATGGCAGTCTTCGGGCTTTGCGTCCCCCCCAACACACTTGGGGATTAAATTCATTTGTGTGAACATTCATTCGGATGTGTGGCAAACTGGTTTTTTAGACGGAGCAATGGCTCGAGAGTTGAATACTCTGCAGTTGAGGAGGGTTTGTGACAGTGAATCCCTCGTTGCAGCGGAAGGTTTATCTCTGAGGAGCTTCGAGATTATATACGAGGAGTTATTGCTCTCGTTGGTTCTTGTGCAAATGTTCTTTTGGGTCTGCCGGTTTCGGTGGGAGATTTCTTCGGTATCCTCTTCCAAAGGATTGTACATTCAGCGAATTTCCGGCCCTTTGCAATTTTTCATCTCCCGACCCTGGATTCTGGTAAGTTTCATGGTCAAATTCACCTGAAATTTCTTCGACATGAGCGCTCTTTGGTAATTTCTTGGGGCTGTGAATTGGGTAATTCGGAGCATTGGGAAATTCAAACATTTTGGTTGCAGACCTCAGTTATGGAACCATCCTAGGGTGACTTCAAAAAGGTTCTCAGGCGCCATGAAGAAATCACCCAAGTGAATAGCTCAGCCTTGCACCAGCTTTCTAGTAAATTTGGGGACATCGAGCAAGCATTAGCCAATCTGTCCATTGCCAAAAATCAAGATACTGAGGTAGTCCTGGTCGCTATCAACCGGGGAATGGATGTCATGGAGTCAGAAATACAGCAGCAGAAGTCTCAGATCAATCTCCAGCCCACGACTTATGCATCTTTTGTTCAGGACAGTATGCTACCTTGAGAGGATGGTGTTGACGATGGAATAGGTACCAGCAATCGAGGCATCGCTCCCATGGAGACAGAGGAAGGGTACCAACCCCCTCCTAGAGCTTCAGAAGTTCAGAATTCTGTCTCTTCTAATTAATGTATGTATTACAAAGTTCTATGGCGTTTAGGGAGTTTTTATGAAGATGTAATCAGCTCTGGAGAACAAGGTAGCAATCTGGGTAGGCTTATATCTTCTGTTGCTTTAGTTTTAGAACTATTATCAGGCTGGGAGCCACTTTTTGTACTTCTTTTTTACTGCTGGTTGCTTTGGCACAGCACTTCTTAATATATATAAAGTTCAGTTTCCGTTAAAAAAATGTATTGTAATCATCTTTGTAAAAATTTGAATCTTTGAATTCAGGGGGGTTAGATGGTTAAAGATGGTATTTTTGTGTTTGTTGGGGGGTGTTGGAATATTTACACTCCAATATTATGAACCCAAGTTCAATAAAGTGACTTAGATATGTCATAAAGATCACATTAAAATTAAGTGATCATTATAGATTAACAAAGTGTCACTAATATAAAGAAGTTAGGTCAAGAAGGTAGCACAACTATGTCATGTATGAAATATAAGATAATCTACCTTATTGTAGCCAATGTCTCCATTCATAATAAAATATAATATCTGGCATCTCCATGTATTTGTGTATTCAATTTTTAATGAAGGCTACTTATGGGAGACTGGTTTTCCCAAGTTCTTGGATGATTTAGTAATTCAAATAGCTGCTAAAGGTCATGTTCTTAGAAAGTATATTGGTAACTCAAATTGCGGGGCTTAGTCTGAGATGTTGCCCTCTTTTGGGTTAGGTTGGAAGAGGTAGCAAATCTTTGAATTTGGGTTAGGTTGGAAGAGGTAGCAAATCTTTGAATTGTATCAGATTTTTTTTTTTAATTTAGTAATATGAGACCCACTTTTCTGGGAAAAAACAGTTGACTTGCTAAATGGTTTTACTCGTGGAGCAAACCTAAAGGAAGGTTGACTTGAATCATATCAAGGGAAGCGAAGACCAGTATTCCAGATAGGAGTTCAATGGTGAGCTTGAGCAAGCATCCGTGCAACTAGGAATTAGATTATTATTAGTAGTAGGTGTGTATTTTAGAGAAAAATTAACATAATAGACCATAATCCAACGTGAAGAAAAGGGTGTGTGATTTTTTAAAAGCTATTGTACCCAAGAAATTGAACATGCCAAGATTACTGGCTTTTTTCCTAAAACATTCCCATTGATAGAGAATTTGTTGGTTTCCTCGATGCTTCTTGTCTTCACACAGACAGTCTTCCCTATTGTCACATACTCTCGTGCATGAAAAAAAAACATCTACAGACTTTTCAGTGAAATGCATGCAATTACGTTCTTTCTGTTAATATAAAATGGCATGTAGGAATTCATTTCAGTTTTTTTGGAAACACAGTAAGACAGTTTCCAATGGTGGTAATCTGGTGAACATCCCACTTTTCAGACGCCTGTCGGATATATAACTCAAATCTTCATTAAAAACTGCCAAGCTTTGTTTCATCTTGGGGAATATTGTATAAAAAGTTTTGAATTTGGACACATGCCTGGGCATATGCGTTTTTCATTTTACGTGTCTGAGAATTCCTTAATTAACCCAAAATATAAAGATCCCTTAAACCTTCAATAAATTTGATTTCTATCAATAAGCTACAGCTACAGCAAAGATAAACCCCGTGCAGGACATAAAGGAACAAATGAAATATTTGATGACTTTGTGAACCGCAGCGAATTCTCTCGCCAGTGATCCTATTATTTCTGATATATCTATTGTTGAAAATCACCTTGCAATTAGTTGGGTGAAAGACGGTGACTTGGATGGGCACTCTTCATCAATGACCTAAAGTGGCGGGCAGGAGGATAGACAGGCATAACAAAAGCAAGATAAACAGAAAGGAAAATTAGAATAGACATTAGGACGGCTTTAAATTCAGACTCCATAGCCAATACTGTGTTCAAGTTGAAATCCCAATAATTCAGTCTCAAATGGAAGTATTTATTTACTGTGTTGTCTACACCATATTCTTCCAAAAACATTGAGAAAACTGGATACACTCAAATACGTTGGTCCTTTGATCACTGTGGCAAGTACTGAATTGCAGTGGTTTTCAGAATACCTTACAAATCAAACTAGAACTGCTAGTAGGTGTACCAAATGTGTGGTAGTGGGAGTGCATACCAAATGTAAAAATGTATGAAGATGAAATCGTATTTGGAATCCAACGGAGATCGTGGCTGCTTCGTCGATTGCAGGCTGGGAACAAGGAATCGTGCAATCTGCCACTTAAATCGGAGCCTTGGTGGGCAATCGGATTAGCCCACAAAAATATCCCCAAACATAACCACCGGCGATGGCCATGTGTGCGATAACATAAATGTGGCGGTGGGTGCCGTCTCTATGTACGGACACTGGAGACTTTCCCGGAGCTTTCTCGGTTTGTGGCGTTGAATAGCTCTGAACCCCCATAGGATGCTTCGTTTTTTTACTATGTTCGTCAGGATGAATGGTGAGTGGGAATTGAGGTGGCGGCTTATACCTCACGACATCACGAATTATTTGGGCGTTCAAGGAGCTCACACCTGTTGCGTCAGCGAGCTTTTTCCCTATTTTGGGCGCATTCATCTTTATTTTCTAATGGTATGGGATTTAATATAGGCAGGGTTGACGACAATTTCGAGGTATTTTTTCCATTCCATTTAATAATTTTGTAGACACCGCAAAGACAAACGACACAACCCTGAGATCAAGTCATCGGGGCATTCCACAGTAAGAACCGATCCCCTCAGAGACCATCACCATCCACCTGGGCCATGCCCGTCTGACATGCGTTTTATAAATTCCAAAAACATTATTTTCTTTATTCAAATACCATTCCGCCGTTTAAAGTTGACCTCTAAAACCACGCCCTTTTTTTTTGCATAGCTGCGAGAATGTGTAAACACCATTTAAAAGTCGGAATTTTCATCGTCTGGACCGAAATTCTATATATATATAAAATGGAAGACAAAAAAATTATATAAAATATTTTTTAAATAAAATTTTAGTAAAAAAATTATAAAAAGATATTTCAAATTTTTCAAATACCATTCCGCCGTTTAAAGTTGACCTCTAAAACCACGCCCTTTTTTTTGCATAGCTGCGAGAATGTGTAAACACCATTTAAAAGTCGGAATTTTCATCGTCTGGACCGAAATTCTATATATATAGAAAGAAGAAAGAAAGAAAGAATTTTTAACGTCCACGAGGCTAAAAATAGCCTATGGGACAGATTGTTTTTCCATCTGGCTTTTGTATTCGGCCCTTTTCCTGTGAAGTTTTACAATAATCGCTCCCAGCTTCTCAACAAACTCTTTACTGAATAGATTATCCCAAGAACTAGCTGCCAGAATACCCAGAATACCTGCATAATTTTTCCTGCTGTCTTTGAGGGCCTCACATTCTAAAATGAAATGTTTTTCTGTTTCCACTTTTCCGGACGAGCACATAATACATACTCTTTCTTCCCACTTTTCTTTTGGTCTTTTCCAGCGCCCTGTTTCACAACGGAGTTGATGAGAATTAGTCCTTAATTGAGCAATAAGAATTTTAGATCTCCAAGAAATATTGACCCCTATGTACGCCTTTTGCTGATGGTTATGAGTGGGGTTGAACTCTTCTATGTAGTACTTCTTCTTTCTCCCTAGCTCTTTCTCCCAAGTATGTTTGTGGAACTTATCCATAACAAAAGTTTTTATCTCTTTACTCTTTGTAGGACACATGCTCTGCCGCATCCAAGTCTTCTTTCTTTTGCACAATGTGTCACTAAACACAACCTTAGGCCATCTACTCTCTTCCATTTGCTCAATTTTTTTCATATACCTTATGACTCGCACCATAGCAATTGCTTCAATAGAGGCAGCCCCTGTTTCACTTAACAGGATAGCATAAGGCACTGCACTTTTAATTTTGAATTTGTTTGTAATCAACTGCTTCTGAATTTTCTCAATTTGTTTCCATTGCATCTCGGTTGTGCTACTAGCCCATAGTTCACAACCGTAGAGAATCACCGGAATCACTAGAAGCCCAAAAAGAGTTAGAGTAGTTTTCCAGTCCCACATCTCTGCCTCTCTACACCTGTTTTGAAAAGACAACTATGAAAATTTTATATATATTCATGAAAATTTAAAAAAAATATTTAACTATGAAAATTTAAAAAAAAAAAATCAACTTTAATATATATTTTAATATATAAAATATATATATGATTTCAAAAAATATTTTAACTATGAAAATTTAAAAAAAAAAATCAAATTTAATATAAATATATATATATGATTTTTGAAGTTATTTAAAACTTGAAAAAAAATTAAAATAATTTAAAACTATGTTTTATAATTTTTATTTTATTTAATTAAAAGAAAATTCAAATCTTTTTAAATAATTATATAGTAAAACTATTCAATCATATATAAAATTAAATATTTACCATATTGTTAATTAAATTTAGTTTAAGTGGTTGTGGGATGGAGTGTTATCCTCTCCATTAGAGTTTTATTTATGTGAAAATGACATGTAAAGTCATCATGAATATATTATTGTAATGATTAAACTTTATTTTAGATATCATCCTCTCAATAAAAAAAGTATTTAGAAATTTTGTCATCATATTATAATAATAATAATAAACTAATTTTAAGGTCACACTGAAGCCAACACCAAATTAATGTATGAGACGTTTTATTTAAATTTAAAGATTTCCTAAAAACCACCTATTACCTATTACAAATAAGATGGTTTGAAAAAATAGTGTTTACATCGGATTCAAATCCCCATGAAACACAAGCCATTGTAATAAGGCTTGAAAGATAAACACCAAGTGTTATATTTAAGGGTTATATTTAAATGTTACATAACAATAATGACGATTGTCAAACTCTTACGCTTTTTTTCCAAGAGAAAATTGCTCCAATTTATATAAGGTATAAAAAAATTTACATTCTGTACTGCCCTCAAAACCGAAATCCGAAGAGTTCGCCTTCCGGGAGGGATCAAAACAGCAAAGACAGTCAATCAATAAAACAGTCTGAAGAGAGAAAGAATAAATAGTATTCAATGCATCCTCAAGACACCAGCAGAGAGAGGAAATACAACCCTCATCATTCGAATATGTTTATAGAGGTGGATGGACTCTCTATTCCACTATCCCTGTGGAAAACCGTGAGGCGACCAACAACTCCCTTTAATGCCTTTTTAGAAAGAGCGTCCGCCTCTGCATTGAGTGATCTAGGGATATGGAGATAGTTTACGTCAGTGAAAGTCTTTGACAGCTCCTTCACTTTGACCTTCCAGCTATCATTGTGGACTGTTTGTAAGTCAAACTTTTTAGAGATCCAGTCAATGATAATGCGAGAGTCACCAAGGACGTGTAGGAGGTTGATTGACCAACAAGAAGCAAGGTAAAGGGCAGCCCAGAGGCCCATTAACTCCGCTTTATTGTTTGTGCCAACACCACAGTTTAAGTACCAAAGAGTGAGTCGAGATGGGTGTGTTTTCACAACAGTCACCACCGGGCAGAGCAGCCCCATCGAACCAGGTTACTGTATAGCCATCCAGAAAATGTAAATCACAAACATCAAGCTTAGGTGATTTTTGTAATGGTTGTTTCCAGTTGATGGTAACCAAGACTTTTTGAAAAACCTCTTGCTGGGAAGGAGGACGGGCATCAAATATGGCACGGTTTCTTGCTATCCAAATCTGCCATGAGACAAGCGCCGGTAATGACTTAGGTGCCGAGGCATGTGTCAGCCACCTGGAGTAGCTAAAAGAAAGAGTGGAACCGCTCCAAATTAAGTTCAGCCGAAGATGACTGAGCACAAGAGTCCACACCGTCCGGGTGAAGGGGCAATGGACCAATAGGTGATGAATGTCTTCAGTCGCTCTGCTGCAGAGAAGGCAAATTCCTGGCCCCTCCCAACCCCTCCGACGAAGCATATCCCAGGTGAGCGATTTTTCCTTTCCAGCGAGCCAAATAAAAAGCTTGATCTTGAGGGGGATCTCCCAGCGCCAAACAAGTGTGAACCAAGATCGATCCACATCAAAATACCTCTGTTTGAGAAGTGCATCATATAGGTTCTTAACAGTCAAGTTTCCTGTGGCATCTCCACCGGCCCATCGAAGTGTATCAGGACAAGAAGAAAGAGTGATACCAGCTTCTTTGATGGCCGAGATGTATTTGTTCCACTCGATAGTAGACGGAAAACTTAAGTGTAAATCGCCACTTTCCAGCCATCTGTCAGGGAGGGAGCGGCAGCCAGGCTGTTTTTTGATATGTGCTAGATGTGTAAGATTTTGTTGCCGGAGAAGAGACCTTAAGTCAGAGGAAAGGAGAGACCGATCACCCAGCCCGAGTACTTTGTCACAACCTATCCGAATCTCAGTGCCATCTCCTGGGATCCACACAAGCCAATGGAGTATGACAGGGATTGATGAAACCAACCCTTTCCAGAAAGAAGATACTGATCTCATCTGAAAGGTGGGCTTACGGATCCAGCAAGCAAGCGGCCTTGAGCACATATATGTAAAGTCATAATGAATATATTATTATAATGATTAAACTTTGTTTTAGATATCATCCTCTCAATAAATAAATAAAGTATTTAGAAATTTTGTCCAACATTATTATCATATTATAATAATAATATCATTATTATCATTTTGTCAAACTCTTACGCTTAATGTCTAGTAAATAAGCATTGGCTAGTGATAACTATATTTGAACTTGTGTGATTTTGTATGTTATTCTCGTTCTGATTTTTATGTCAACGTGAACGTTTTTAAATATATGGTAATTATAACTTGGTAAATCAAAGTCAATGTCATGGAATTTTGACTTAGATTGTTTATAGTGTTGGTGGGATATTGCCATGTAGTAGGGGAGGTGTATGATGGTGATGGGAGGTATATTTAATTTAACAATGCTTATTTTTATTAATAAATATTTGTTCTTATTCGTGTTAGTATTAATGTTTATTTGTTTTTAGTTATTTATGTTATTATGTTATTAGAGTAAGAGGAAATTTTCATTGGATTAATCGAACTAAACACATATTTGACTTTTAAGTCAAATTTTAAATTAACAAAATTTATAAATAAATCTTTGTGATGAGTTATCCATATTATTATTAAATTATGGGAAATTCTTCATTGGACTAATCCAACCAAGAATTTGAATTTCAAAATCAAATTTTAAATTAGGAAAATGTACAATATATCTAATTTATTATAACCATTGTGAGATTAATAATAATAGTAGTAGTAATACTAGTACAGCCGCTAACTCGCGGCTGGTGAACGCCGAAAGGCGGTTGGCTGTTAAACTTTCAATTAACTACCATTGGGGATGCTAGCATAGAAATGTGGCCACCCTAATATTTTAATATTTTTTAATCAGGTAGACGTGGCAATAAGTTAGTGAACACAGTAATTTTTAAACACAATTAGGTAAATGTAAAAAAGTAAACATATAAATGGATGCTTTTATAACAGCTCGGAAGTTAATGGATGAAATCAGAGCCATTCATTTATTTTGACGACTAAGAATATTCTACGCATATTTAATCTTGTCCATAGAAAACGTATTAAGAACTAAAAACCTATTAAATGTGCCCATTATCAATAGGTGTACGCCTTTCGACATAAATATATTTTTTATGTCATGACTTAGCTAGACACGGAATTGATGTATGAGACCTTTCTGTTTGTGAGACAAGGAACCCCCTTTGCAATATTCTTGATACAATATATTATGCAAAACAGAAAATATCTAGCAGGCAATGACAGAATAATAATGATATATCTAGAAAAATATCAGAAGAACACCAGAATAATCACCAGGAAGAGCAACTTTATTATGATAGCAATCTTCACTTGCCTCTTCGAGGGGGAAACCCCCATCAAAGCAGAGCTCTATTACAATATCTTCAAAACAAAATATCCAATGCCTCCTACTCTTATTTATACTAATTCTACCTTCTAAGAAAACTTCTAGAGGAAGATCTTTCTAGAAGCGGAAGCTTCTATTAGGTCTTCTTACATTGACTTGTTCTTCTTTATTTATTAGGTCTTATTAACTAATGTCGGCCTTTATTAAATAGAAAAAGAGGGGTTAGGATTGGATCCTAACATGCCCTCCCCCTTCAAAAGTAGCCTAATCCTCAAGGTTGCAGGTGTAGAAACTGTTGAAGTATGGTCGTGGGTTCCCAAGTTTCCTCTTATGGTGTTGTGTCCTTCCATTTGATCAACACTTCCTTGATAGTGCGGCCACGCAACTGACGTTCACGGTTATTGAGGATTGCTTCTGGTTGGAGCCACAATGAACCTTCTTCATCTAATTCTGGCAAGATGGTTTGGACTCCACAATCTTGTCCCACCACTTTCTTCAGACAGGAAACATGAAACACCAGATGGATTTTGGGAGTAGCAGGAAGGGCCAATTTGTAAGCCACAGAACCAATACGCTTAATGATCTGGTAGAGTCCATAAAACTTAGGTGTCAATTTGTGATGTCCGTAAGCTTTGAGGGATGTTTGCTTGTAAGGTTGGAGCCTAAGAAACACCTAATCACCTTCCTAAAAAACCCTTTCTGAATGATGTTGGTCTACCTGTTGCTTCATGCGATTTTGGGCCATGTGGAGGTTATCCTTCAAAGTAGTTAGAGTGGTTGTACGACCTTGCAACATTGTATCAATAGATTGGACCTTAGATGTGCCAAGAAGATAGGTAATGACTATCGGTGGCCTTTGGCTATACACTGCTTCATAGGGGGTCATTTTAGTGGTCGTATCATAAGAAGTATTGTACCACCATTCTACCAAGGGAAGCCATTGCACCCAGTGGTGTTGTTTGTCTGAAGCAAAACAATGCAAGTAGGTTTACAAACATTTGTTGACTACTTTTGTTTGGCCGTCAAACTAGGGGTGATAAGTTGTGTTCATGTTCAGTTGGGTGCTCTGCAATTTAATTAACTCTTGCCAAAATGTGCTAATGAAAGTTGGGTCACGATCAGAGACAATAAAGGTTAGCATGCCATGTAGCTTGAAAATCTGATCAAGGAAGACTTGTGATACGAGTGTCGGTGTGAAAGGGTGAGGTAAGGGGAGAAAATGAGCATACTTGGAGAGGCGATCAACCACCATCATGATTACAGACTTGTTCCTAGCTTTAGGAAGGCCCACTATAAAATCCATGGAGATTATTGTCCACAGAGAAGTTGGAATGGGTAAGGGTTGTAGGACGCCTGGAGACTTGATCGTTTCACCTTTATTACGTTGGCACACCTCACATGCTATGACAAATTGAAGTATATCCTTCTTCATGCCTGCCCAAAAAAAAGAACAATGAGCACAAGCATGTCTTTTGGAAGCTCGAATGACCTGCTATAGTTGAGGAGTGCAACTCATTTAAGAACCTAGGATTGAGTGTTGAGGAGGGTGAGAGAACGAGGCTATCCTTATATCGGAGAATATTGTCCTACCAAGTGTAGCCAGTGGGAGGATCAGGGTCCTCCTGAATACGTCAAATTAATTTGGAGATAGGCCAGTGCGTTAGCCACTCTTGGTGCACTTCTTCAATCCGATCAGGGACCAGTAAGGATAAAGCAAAGAGGGAGTCACCATCCTCATGTTGCCTTGACAATGCATATGCTACTATGTTATCTTTGCCTTTTTTGTATATGATTTCATAATCATAACCCAAAAAAAATTTCAACCACTTATTTTGATCTATTTTAATCTGAAAATGGTGTCCCAAGAGGTATGGTCGCCAAGTGTGCATCGCATGGAGAATGGCCATCGTTTCTTTTTCATACATAGATCGGCCCAGATTGCGACCACTCAACGCTTGGCTATTAAATGCCAAGGGTCAACCATCTTGGGTGAGCACTGCACTTATACTCATGTCGGAAGCATTTGATTCCACCACAAAGTTTTTTTTTAAGTCAGGAGTTGCTAGGATAGGGGTAGTGCACATGGCCCTCTTTAACTCTGTGAAGGATTGCTCAGTGGCAGGTGTCCAATGAAATGCATTCTTCTTAAGGAGGTCATTCAAGGGCTTAGAAATTTTGCCATAATGGTTGACAAACTTCCTGTAATAGCTAGTGAGACCAAGAAAACCCCTTATGTGCTTTAAGGTCATTGGGCGCAACCATTCTTGCATAGCTTGTATCTTTTTGGGGTCCACTTTTACCCCATCTCTACTAGCAATGTGCCCCAAGTATTCCACTTCGTTGGCGCCAAATGAACATTTGGTATTTTTGACAAACAATTGGTTTTCCTGTAGTAAGTGAAGGAATTTTTCCACATGAAGAAGATGACTATCCCAGGTGCAACTATAAATGAGGATGTCATCAAAGAAAACCAAGACAAACCTCTGAAGGTAAGGTTTCAATAGCTTATTCATGAGACTTTGGAAGGTGGATGGAGCATTGCAAAGGCCAAAAGGCATGACCAATAATTCATAATGTCCCTCGTGAGTTTTGAAAGCAGTCTTCGGAATATCTACCTCCTTCATCCAGATTTGGTGATAACCTGAGCGAAGGTCTAATTTGGTGAATACACAAGAACCTTATAGTTCATCCAGCAAATCATCAATGACGGGAATGGAAAATTTATCTTTGATGGTTAGTTTATTCAGGGCACATGCGCCAAGTACCTTCTTTCTTTAAAACCATCACCATTGGTGAAGAATATGGGCTAGTACTAGGGTGAATTATCCCTGCCTCCAGTAATTCCTGTACTATCTTTTCTATTTCATTTTTTTTAGCAAAGGGATATCTATAGGGATGTACATTGGGGGTTGATTTCCCGGAAGGAGAGGGATGTTATGATCATGCTCACCCCTTGAAGGAGGTAAGGCTCTAGGAATATCAAATATCTTGTGGTACTTGTCCAATATGAGTTGCAGGCTAGGAGGAACTACCTGAGAGGCATGTTCAGTGACCTAGATGGCATTAAATTGAGCAATCACACCATGGTGGCCTTTCTTCAAGAGTTTTTCCATCGTGTGAGAGCTGATGATTTCAGAAGAGCCCGCTTGGAGACACCCGAGAGTATAGGTATGAGCTTCTTGGGTGAAGCTCATATATAATTCTTGATAATCCATAGTGATCGGCCCCAAAGTGCGAGGCCATTCCACACCTAATACAATATCACAACCACCCATGGAAATAGAGAACATGTGAGTTTTCAGATGGTAATCACCCATTTGGAGTTTGACATTCTCATAACGCCCCCCACACTTCATAGTACCACCATTAGCAATGAGGATTTGAAAATTAGAAACAGGACGAAAAAAGCAATGAATCTCATTAGCGAGCCTGCGATGAATAAAATTATGGGTGATACCACTATCAATCAACACCACAACCGACCTATGTTTAATGTAGCCCTTGATCTTCAAAGTCTGTGGGGCTAAAATACCTGAGAGTGCATGAAGCGAGATGACTGGGTCCATGGATTCCATCAGTGTGACAACTGGATCTTCGACAGGATCACTTGGTTGAGCCGCCTCTTGGTTTGAAACCTCATCTGATGGGATGTCGTCATAGGAAGAAGAAGTTGAGGCATCAATCTAGAAGAACTTTTGTTCTTGGCATTTATGCCCGGGTGCATACTTTTCATCACAATAGTAGCAAAGGCCTTGCTTGTGATGTTCTGCCATTTCGACGGGAGAGACCTTTTGGACCTTCAAATTTTAGTTCGGAGCAGGGGTATCCCCTGGGCGAGGACGGGTGGTAAATGGAGCCTTTAAGGATGGTGCCTGGAGGATGGTCTCTGCTTACCTAGCTAATTGATATGCATGCAGCCATGTAGTAGGATTATGCATGTTCACATGAGCCTTGATAGCTTCTTTTAGACCACTGATAAAACATTCAAGGTAAAATTCATCAAATAAGCCCTCGGTACGGATAGCCAATTATTCAAATGTCGTGTTGAAGTCTGTGACAGATCTATTTTAGCTCAGCTTAGTGAGTTGGCCCAAAAATTATGATTCCCTATCAAAACAAGCACAAACTTCTTTGGAGAACATGTTCCAATTGGGAGGTCCTGGGTAACATTTCTTATGCCACTGCCACCATTGCCGGCATTCTTGATCAAAGTACAAAACCCCTACATGGAGTTTGGTCTCATCATCTTGAATATCATAAAGGGAGAAGTATTGTTCCATTTGAGAAACCCACCCGACTAGGTTGGAACCATCAAATCTATGCATGTCAAATTTTGGCACCTTATTCCAAGAAGGTGGAGAACCCCAAGGGGAGCGGGAGGACTGAGTATGTTCATAATGAGAAGACTGAAGTTCTTATGGGTTTGGCTAAACATTCTTACCCCTGAAGAGTTGCACCAATTTGTTGACTTATTGGACAAGGGTTGTGGTAAATTCATTACAGATGGAAGCCATGTTGTCTTCAAGTTGTTGTTCCAGGTGGGACATTCAATCCTCCAAGGTTCTTGGGATTGAGAGCGAGTGGTAGGCATGGTGAAAGATTAGATAGCAACGAAGGTGTCAGGATGGAAAAAACAAGCTTAAAAATCACTGGTACCCGGTTGATTAGGACAAAGAGAGGAATCCAATGGGATAGGTCTCAAGAAAGGCATCCAAGAGGGGGTTGGGTCTGTAGGAAAAAAAAAAGCTTAAAATTGAAGGGTACCACTACGATTAGAATGAAGAGAGGAATGCAATGGGCTAGGTCACAAATAAGGGTGATGATAAGTCCATATTTATTTATTTTTTAACTCCTGTGGAGTTATACTCCGAACTGAATAATATTGCAAAGGCGGAATGCCCAAATTCTTAACAGGTCAAAAGATGTAGTAATTTTGCAACCCCAATGCAGACGACAAGGCTGCACTACAATAGATCTTGTATTTTATTTTTATGTTCTATTCCCAAGGGTTAGGATTTGCAGGGAATATATAGTAAAGGGTTTGCTCTGTTTTATAGCTCTCTTATATACTTGTCGGGTCAAACAGTAGTACTCGACCCAATATCTCAATGCACCAACTAAGGAGGATAGACCATACCCTTAGTCATACTACCCGACTACCCAGGTACTAGAGAGTCACTTCCCGAGTGTTGTTCTCAGTGACACTATAGCATTCAGGCGGTCGATCTGTTTATCTACGGAGGGCTTCAGGATGCCTAGGTCAATCTGTATACAGGTGTTGTCTAATGCACCACCACTCGAAGGGGTACCAACAAAGGTTACAAGGGTAGCCAACAAATGTGCACTTAAGAACCACTTGTATTTTCTGCTGACTCCCTGATCACAGGTTTATGCCTGTAACGATAGATCTATGTAGCTTAAAGACATCAGAATATATCTCTACCCTGAAAAAATTTAACCCACAAGTCTTGCCCTAGAAAGAGCTCTGATACCACTTGCAATATTCTTGATACAATTTATTATGCAGAACAAAAAATATCTAGAAGGCAATGACAAAATAGTAATGATATATCTAAAAAAATATCAAAAGAACACCAAAATAACACCAGAATAATCACCAAGAAGAGCAACTTTATTATGATAGCAATGTTCACTTGCCTCTTCGAGGGGGAAACTTCCAGCAAAGCAGAGCTCTATTACAATAATATCAAAGACAAAATATCCAGTGCCTCATGCTATCCCCATTTTGTGGATAACTAAGGAGATTATGTCTTGAGACCCTCAAGTTGCAGATATGGAGTGTCAAGAAAACTACATGGCCAACAATACCCTTTTGCACAGTTGAAAATCCCACTCACCACCACAAATGGTCACAGATTTGCAGATGGAATCCACCACATCAGCTGGCTTTCAGAAGGCAATGAGCCTTTCTCCATGAGGTACAAGTCATAATTATGCTGAGCATCATTTCAATATTTAAGCCAGTTGAGTATGTTGTATCTTAGACTATTCTAGATTTCATGATATCTGCTTGGAAATTATGCCTTTTTCCTTGCTTCACCTTGGCAGTTGAGATTGTGCGCTAGTAAGTGGTCTTGCTTGGGGATGGGTTTGCTACTAGGAAATCCTTTAAAGAGCCATCGTACTATTCTCAACCATACTAAACACTTTCCATCATTATTCCCTTCCATTTCCTTATCTCTTGGGATTTTTGGGTGTATTGACCCAAGAAGGGGTTGTCCATAATTCTATTGAAAGAAGGGATTGAAGGCCCAGAGGGATTGATGTTGGGTAAAATATAAAAGGCTTGTATGAACCTTCGAGATGCTTCACCTAGGGATCACCCAAGAAATTAGTTAAAGACTAATCTTTGAGTAAAGGAGACCCACAATATAATAAAAAATGCTTAAAAGGTTAGTTGAAGGATAGGAGGTCACATCACGAGCCAACCTATCACATCCATAAATATCTAGTGGTATGACATTTCCATCATCTGGTCACCAAACCAGGTTAATGGCTCTCAGTTGCATGGTTGAGAGAAAGGTGGTCTCATCATGAGCCAACCTTCTCATTTCCAATAGGTGTTTGTGGGTGACATTGCCATTATTTGGTCACCACGCCAGGGAAGTGACCTTCAACCTCTCCTTAAAATTATGAAAGAATAAAACAATGGCAAAGAATGGGCTTGGAAAAAGTGCATTGCAGACAAAGGTAGCACACACCCTCTACAAAGGCACCCATGAATGAGACACTATGACCCCTTGTATGTCATGATCCCTATTCCCATTGGGTCTTGACCCCAACCACCTCACCTACTTTACATGGATTGAAGAGGGATCTCTTGGAAATTTTCTTTAACCTAGGGAAAGATCTACCCAATTGGACACCTTGTCAACCCTCCCATGTTTAATCTTGATAAGTCGCATAGTGTCTTTGAGAAGTTAATTGTTATATATAGTAGTCTTTGATGCACATGCTTAGGTGGTTCATTTATTGATTGGATTCACTTATCATGATGTTATGACTTGAGATCCTTGGAGGGTGTGCTTGTTTATCTCTGCATGACCTAGCTGGTGGATAGTTTTGGAATAACAAGCCCATATTGGGCTTCCATGGGGCTTGGAGCCCATAGGTGGATTCTAAGGGCCCACACGTCGGATGAGGAAGATCAAACTTGAAAGGCCTTAAAGATGACTTGGACGATGTATCTTAGCCCCCGCATACCAAACGTTTTGCATAGGAGAGGTAAAACGTCTCCTTTTTTAGCATGACGTCATCTAGGGGGTTAGGGCTTGGTGGTGGTGTTGCCACTCTTTGACACATGGATGTTTTAAGGAGGATGAAGCCTTGGCCACGAGGAGATTGCATAGATGTTTGACATGTTGATCCAGATTATTTTCGGAACGAAATGAAGCAAATAAATTACAATGAAATACTCAAGAAAATTTCTAGAAACTGAGAAATACAACAATACTTGATTTTTATTAATGAAAGAATTGTAAAGAGACTATAAAAATATAGAGTGCAAGACTCACTAGAATGGTGGCAGATTTATCTCTGAGCAGAGATGTGATGGTTATGCTCATTCGCAAGAAGTTGATTCCAATGAGGCTTTAAAGGCCCTTTTATGATAAACATGAATGCCAAAACCCTAGACATCCAAAAACCTAACTCTAGGATATGAAATGCCAAAAGTCATGTGGGCCTCGTTTGGGTAAGTTAGTACATTAACTTCCCGTGGTCATAACTTTTGCATATGATTCCATTTTAGGCACGTGATAGCCCGTTGGAAAGGTCTTTTCGAGAACTATGCATTATCTCATCAATCTCTAACTTCGTCTATAGTTTGAGTGTGGCACGCCAAGAAAACACTGTTTAGGGCCCCAAAACAACCCTAAAAGTACATCAAGATGTGTTGACCTGAAAAAATATAAAAAAATCCAGTTGGATTAGGTGGGAGGCCACCAATATCCACTTGGAAGATGTCTAGGGCTTCAAATAGCCCCTGCAGTGTAGAATCCACAATTACAAAGAAGTATAGAAGAACATGTTGAACTAAAAATTAACAAGAGGAGCCAGTTGGAATAGGTGGGTGGCCACCAATATCCACTTGGATCAATCCTCGTCCCTTAGGAAGAAATGGTATCCATTGTGTTGACTACCCAGGGAAGAGGGAAAACCATTTTCTGAATCTGAATCTTCATGAGTTGCGTGCCTTGTTGGAGAAGTTGTATTGCTTGGCTTGTGGAAGACTGTCACAAACCTGTTGCTAGTAGGATTGAATATGTTCCACCAACCTTGGTTTGATGGGGCATTGTGTAAGCATCATTGTAGGTGAAGAAACAATATCTTCTTTCTCTTCAACAATTTATTTTTGTTGGATAGAAGGTGTTCAGGCTGCAATGGTTGTAGTGGTCTTATGTGCATCCTTTGAACAAATTGTGAAAAGGATGAATTTTGCGGTATGATAGATTACTTTGTGGCACTGTTTTGGTGGAGCAGTAGTCGGAACTACCTCTGGTATCCTATAGAGCTAACCTCCTAGAGTAATAATGACACTACGGGGTCTAGACTCATAGACAACATGATGTTTCCACATATATGGTTGGCCCAAAACAACATCACAGACATCAAGAGAGGAAATATCACACACTACCTCATCCTTGAAGGGTCGGATGCCACAGGACATGCGACATTGTTGGCCGACATGAAGATCTCATTCCTTGTGAAGCCACCCGATGTTGTATGGCTACGGGTGTGGTGTTGTCGACAACCCCAACTATTTGACGACTTTAGTTGAGATGAGGTTCTTTTGGATGCCTTTATCAACAATGAAATGCAACGGGGTCCCCTTCACCCACATCTGTGAATGGAAGAGGTGCTCCCCCTCTTCAGGATCTACTGGTTCTTCTAGTTGAATTGTTGTGGTCGTGACAGTAGCAGTGGGGTCTGCGTCGATAATCTGTTTGTTTTCAATATTTTTTGGACCGGATTTCGAATCAGGGTTCGGCTCTGTGTCTTTCGCCTTGGCCACCAATGATTGTTTCGAGCGACATTCATTGGTGTTGTGCCAAGGGATTTTGTGGAAGTCACACCATTTCCTAGTGTCATTCTTCGTCTTTCCTTTACCCTTCCTGTCCCATGTCTTGGACTATTTTTTTAGAGGCTATTGGTTAGGGCCATCTTTACCATGCTTTGGTTGTTGCAGATTTGCAGTCCCAAATTCCCCTTTGTTTTGGTGCCTAAATTTCTTCTCGATTTTGACAACATATCGATACGCAACTCCTAGTGATGAGATGTTTAGGAAATCTATTTCGGTTTGGATGTACCTAAGCAGAGCCCCATGGTATTTCAAAACCAAATGTCACTCAGAGTCTTTACCATCTTGGTGCGCAAGGTATGGAACGAATTTTTGAACTTTGGCATGGTTTGGCTCTTCTCTTGCCGCAGTGTGGTCCATCTCATGTATTGGTCTTTATAATTATCGACATGATAGTATTGTTCTTTGACCGCATCCATAAAATAATCCCAAGTGGGCTCGACCCCATATATTCTAGATTCCTCTATGGAACTTTGCTCCGAGTAAGTTTCCCACCAATGTTTGACATGGGGGAGAACCTTGAGGAGTGCGAAGGTGATCTTTTCCCTATCGAGAAAATTTTGAGCAGAGAGATAACCTTCTAATAGATTTAACCATTTTTCTAGGGCATCCGCATCTATCTGACCTTCAAATATGTGAATATAAAAATTAACTTGTACCTTTAAGGGAAAGGTTCCTCCAAAATGGTCGCTTGATGAAGATGTTTTTGTTGCTATCGACAGACGTTGAATGATGTATGCAAAATTCTCCATCATTTCGTCCCTCTATCACGCAAGAGCTTGCTCAAGCAACAAGTTAATAGAATCTTGTGATCTGTTGTTTTTCTTTTCTACCGCCATCGAGAGTTTCTTGGGCGTGCAAGAGTGATTGTCCTCAAGAGAGCCCATCTTGAGACCCGTCTGGCTATACTTGGACCTCGTCGGGGACATGTGCTGAAAAAAAATCAAGAGCAGCCTACTCCGATACAACTGATTCGGGTTATTTTTGGAACGAAATGAAGCAGATAAATTACAATAAAATACTCATAAAAATTGCTAGAAACAAAGAAATACAACAATACTTGATTTCTATTAATGAAATAATTGTAAAGAGACTGTAAAAATACAGAGTGCAAGGCTCACTAGAATGGTGGTAGCTTTATCTCTGAGAAGAGATGTGACATCTATGCTCATTCGCAAGAAGGTGATTTCAATGAGGCTCTGAAGGCCTTTTTATGATAAACATGAATGCCAAAACCCTAGACATCCAAAAACCTAACCCTAGGAGATGAAACACCAAAAGTCATGTGGGGCCCGTTTGGGTAAGTTAGTACATTAACTTCCGTCATAACTTTTGCAAATGATCTCCGTTTTAGGTGCGTGATAGCCCGTTGGAAAGGTCTTTTCGAGAACTACACATTATGTCGTCAAACTCTGACTCTATCTACAGTTTGACTGTGGCACACCAAGAAAACATTGTTTAGGGCCCCAAAACAACCCTGGAAGTACATCAAGATGTGTTGACATGAAAACATATAAAATAAACCAGTTGGATTAGGTGGGAGGCCACCGGTATCCACCTGGAAGATGTGTAGGGCTTCAGACAACCCCGTAAGTGTAGAACCCACAATTACAAAGAAGTAGAGAAGAACGTGTTGAACTAAAAACTAGCAAGAGGATCGAGTTGGAATAGGTGGGTGGCCACCAATAT
>CBVK0102193081.1:0-11805 GCA_900067695.1 Picea abies | reverse complement strand
ATTGACTTATTCTTCTTTATTTATTAGGCCTTATTAACTAATGTCGGCCTTTATTAAATATAAAACATATCCTACTAACTAATGACACATGGAGACGAGTTAGGATCAGATCTTAACACCCTCCATGCTTCAAATTGATGTCTTTCACAATGAAAAGTAAATATCTTAATATGGAACAATATCCTCTAGGTGAGAATAGGCTAATTTTGTAGCATATTGGATGACTTCTTTTGATGATTTTTCTTCAAAGATTTTGTTGAGATTTTTGAATATAAATTCAAAAATTATAGTTCAACCTACCTAAAAGGTATTAAAAGCTAGAAAGTTCATCTATGTTATCAAATTTTTAAAAATTTCAATTTTTCCATGCCAAAATTACATATTTTGCCCATAAGAGTCATCGAATTGTTATATAAGTAAACAACATTTACTAGTGAGGTTATATAAGAATTGGGATTTCCAACTATCCCTGAGATATTGCACGAAGTTTATAAAAAAAAGGACTAGAGTGTAATAATACACTGCAATTTGCATTGTATTTAAGGAGGTGACATAATATAGTACAAAATCAAGATTTATGAGAATTAGAAAAAAATGAATTCTTAACACATGTATACATACAAGGAGGAATCGAGGAGTGGGAAGATGGAGATTGGCTCTACGGTGTCGGGCTTGGGGCTGCAGTCTTGCACAAGTATTGTCTTATTACACTGTGGTCCGAAGTTGTGTGATAAATCATTTCTGTCGAAGGATCATTTTCTGCACCCCAAAGACGGTCTACAATCTTTATTTCCACGTTTCAGTGATGGTTTCACATGTATGGGAGTCGGGTTTGGTGGCATGGAGACTGAGCTATTGGACTAAGGGGGTAACCCTTGTTAAGGCTAAGCTTTTCAACCATAGGTGGATTTTTATCGAGTTCATTTCCCCTTTATGCCTCAGGATTCTCTGGATTCGTTGGCCCAGTCCGATGGCCCAGTACAGGCTAGTATAACTCCCATTAAGGAATCAGTTTTTATTCTCGTGGATTCTCTCATCGCTTTGGCTAATTCTCCCAAAACACTGGTTCCTCCTCCATTTTTTAACAAAAGGCAAGTGTTGGAAGGTGCGGTCGCGGGCCTTAGCCAAGGTTCAGGGTCAAGCAATTCCAAGAAATGTGACATAGATTGAAAGGAAAAGGTCAACATGGTGGTAGTAAAAGATGTTAAACTGAAAGACATTATGTTGTTCTTAGTCAAGGCTCTAGTCGAGAGATTCAACGACAAGGTGGTCCATCTTGAATCTTTGTCTTGATGGATAGAACTATATTGGATTCTCGTGTTAGGGTACATGCCTATTGTCCATATTTTGGTGCAAGGATTCTTCAGTTTTATTTTTCGGATAGAGGAAGATTGGGCCTGTATTCTAGGTCAAAATGGATTTGGGGTCCGTTTGGCCTCGTAGTCCATAATTGGACTATAGACTTCAATCCTGCCAAAGCTCTTGTATCAGTCATGCAAGGTGGGCCATTTTTCCAAGACTCCCTATGGTTTTATGGACCAAAACAGTTCTCGAAGCCATGGGAAACAAGTTGGGGAGGTTTTTAGGATTATAGACAAATTGGGAATGGAAGATGGACATGCAATGGGCTATAGACAAATTGGGAATGGAAGATGGACATGCAATGGGCTTAGGTTCAAATTGAGCTGGACCGCAAAGATAGTTTTGTAGGTGATATGGGACTAGTGTTTGGTGACTTCAGATGGGTTCGAAAAATCGATTATTGGTGGGTGCCTTTTCGTTGCTTCGCATGTCATGAGGTTGGCCACCTTCAAGCTCAGTACAAAAATTTTAAGCCAAGTGTTGGTCAGTTCAAGAAAATCTGGGTGAAAAATCCAAATGAAGAGCATTTGAACGACAACCTTTTGTCATTGTCGATAGTCGAAGGCACATGATGTAGCACAAAATCCTGGGATGAAGCACCAAAGAAAAAGAAGGTGGTCAAGTCGTTTCTAGCAATCTCTGATATGGGTACATTGCTCCCTATCCCCTAGGTAATTTTGAAAAAGTTTACACTCCCCTAGGCCTTTAGCCAGGACATCTACCCTGCCCCTTCCCAGTAGTTGTCCCTCTTCCCCAGATCATGTTTCCTCTTTGCAAGAGAAGCATGTCATTGAGTGCTACTCTAAGAAAATTCTACGGTCTCCAGAGGAAATGTATAGTCCCCTTCTTATAAAGTGTTGATGATTGCAAATTTGTGAGACATTCTTCAGGTCTTCTCCCTAGAGTAGTGGGTTGGGTCGACATGTTCTTTCTCCCTATATTATCCCTGATGGAATGAGCTGGGTTGACCTAAGACAAGTCTCCTCCTTGGTTGTGCTGGGCTGGGTTGACCTGTGATGGGTCTTCTCCCTAGGTGGATGGGTTGGGTTGATCTGTGGGGACACTCGTGATCTTCTCCCCATATCGGGATGGGTTGAACGCTCCTTTGAGACTGAGTTGAGCATGACACTTGTCATAGGGGTGGCAAGTTGTCCTGGGAGGACACCCAACGTCCCATGGGAGCAGAACATGTGGACATGCCACTTGGGAGTTGACCAAGTGGACACATGATGAGGGAGTAACACTTGACGATGATGATGACTTGCTCTAGTGGGTCGTATCCCCTATAAGAGATGAGGATGTTCACACTAGGTGCAACCATGTGTGACATATTGATGAAACCTTTCACTATGATGACCAAAGACAAGAAGAAGCCCAACGTCTTATGCATAAGACCCATCAGAAGCCCAATGTCTTATGTAGAAGACCCATCACAAGCCCAACGTCTTGTGTAGAAGACCTAATCTGCTAAAGTCGGCTTAGATGAAGAGACACCTTTTGGAAAGGAAATAGTTCTCATTGGACTTGTATAAATAGAGAGAATTATCTCTCATTTTGTCATAACACACTTGGATCACTTTCTCTCTCTTTTGTAGCGCTAGCCTCTTGGGATTTTAGTGAACTTATTCTTGGTGATTGAATTTTTTCTTATACTATCTATTATCTAGTGAAAGGTTGCTACTGGATTTTTCTCCCTTGTGAAGAAGGGTTTCCCAAGATATATCTTGTGTATTTTGTGCATGGTTATCTTCTTGTGATCTTGGATAATTGGATGATGCAATTAATGCTTAGGGTTTATGCTTCATGATGTTTATGCTATGAAAAATTGAATAGAATGTTAACAAGTTGATCAAGCATACAAATTCAACATGGTTTCAAAGCAGTGTTCTTCAAAGAGCCGTTACATAAGCTTCTCGAACACCTTTCCAAGCTAGACACCACCTACTTGTTGCAACTGCAAAAATGACCCTTACCCTTTTTCCTTGTCAATATAGTTTTAGCACTTTCCCTTGAGCGTTGGGCCTAATATCTTCACAAGGAGGAACAATCTAGTCCATCGCATCACCTACAACCATCAGATTGAAAATTGAATAAGTTTGGCTTTTCAATCCTAGGGTTTCTGCAGATTTTGGTTTCTAGGGTTTCTGCAATCATGGTGGGCAACATTCCTATGGAAGATAGGCTTGATGGAGCCTCTAACTTCAACTCCTGAAAATCAAGACTACTCATTACTCTAGAAGAGAGTGACCTAATAAAATTTGTGGAGGAATTTGTACAAGAACCAACAAATCCGTCAGATAAAACTCCGTGGAAGAAAAATGACACCAAGGATAGAAATATAATCATTTACTCTGTGAAATATCATATTATTCCACACATCTCCTCATTGAAGTCAGCCAAAGAGATCTTTGATGCTTTGAAGAAGTTGTTTGAAAGCAAGAACACCAACAGAGCCATAGACCATCTTATTACACACATCTCCTCAATGAAGTCATCCAAAGAGATGTTTGATGCTTTGAAGAAGTTGTTTGAAAGCAAGAACACCAACAGAGCCATTGCCTTGAAGCACCAGCTTCAGAATATTAAAATGACCAAAGCAGATAAAGTTGCCACCTTCTTCATGAAAATTGTTGAGATCAGAGATGAGTTAGGCACCATTGGAGAAATCATCTCAGACAGAGAGTTGGTAATGCTAACCCTCAATGGTCTTCCACGTCATTAGGAGCCATTCATCCAGAGTATCAATGGACGATCCAAATTCCCTAAGTTTGATCGATTATGGGCATACTACACTCAAGAGGAGACAAGACTTGCAGTGAGAGGTGCACATAGTTCCCATCATGATGAAATTCATGCACTTGCCTTTCATGCAAGGAAAGGAAGAGGAAGAGAAAAAGGTACGCAAAGATTTCAAAGGAAACGAAAGCCACATCAGGCTCATGAACACAAGGAGAAAGACATGCCAAAGTTTAGTGTTACAGATGTGATAAATATGGACACAATGCCGGAGACTATCCTATACGAAGGAAAGGAAGGAGGCATGCAACCATGGCCAACGTTGATGAAGATCCACCTCACACCAGATCTAATCCTGCTGAAGAATTCTTCTTCATCTCAGCCCTCTCGGGTACGGTTCCTACTAGCAATAATGTTTGGTTAATTGACAATGGTGCTTCCAGACATATGATTGGATGTAAAGAAAATCTCACTGAACTAGTAGAGAAGGATTCTTGGTTACATGTTGTACTTGGTGATGATGCTAGATACGCTGTGAAGGGAACTGGAAACACCTCCCTTCAACTAGACTCGGGTATTCCACTTCATTTGAGTGATGTATTGTTTGTACCGGGAATGAAAAGGAACTTTGTCTCTATTTCATCCTTAGAGGACAAAGGCTACAAGGTTGCCTTCCCCGATGGAAAATTTCTTTCATGGCACAAGAACTCCAATACTTCTGTTAATAAGTCAGCTATAGTTTTGGATTCGCAGGGCTCCTTTGCTTGGTATCATCTTTTTTTGTCCCATTAAGTTTTAGAACTCATGTTAATCTGGCACGTAAGCTGTAAATATATTGCAACATTCCTCTATTATCAGGATCACTGTAAATGTGGATTTCCATATGGTACTATGATTGGTGTGTTTTATAAATGATACTATACTGGGCGGTTATGGTAGTTCTATATCTCTTCTTGTGAACTTTATTCTTATTTTGATCAAAACTTACAAAAGTTTCAATGGAAATACATTTAGATATTTGTTACTGGGCTCCATATTTATAATGTGATAAACTTATGTATAACATTCAAGATTGTGTTTATGAAATTTGCCATTTAAATTTAGATCAAGGTGCTCTTTGATTTTTAAAACTATAATATTATAAATTTTGTTAAAATGCTCAACTGAAAAATTATTTATGCCTCTTTGGTTTTTCACAATAACAGATATTAATGCATGAGCTGTAAGGATTCAAATGGAAGTTGAAAAATCCTGTTGGATTGCAATCGTTCTTCTATTTTATGACTCGGAGATTGGACGATCTTTTAGTCTGTGGCTACAAATATTCAAAAAGATCATCCTGTGAAGATCTTTCAAAGAAAAATGAGCATTACATATCTTTTAACCTTTTGATGGGTAAATGATTTGCTGCTACAAACTTCCATTGTTGCAGAATTCTAAAAATGATGCCACAAATAAAGAGAATACTTACAGTTCCAAGGGTTAAAAGACTCTTGTTGATGTAAGTACCTTCCTTTCGCCTTAGGCCAGTGGTTTCACTTTTTGAGCTCTCAGAACCTGCTAGATCTATTAGATTCTGCTTCAGGCAAGATACATGTAAATGTTGGTTATTATTAACTTTGTCAAATTTGGACAGTATGGAAAATATCACTATTCAGAAGAAAACTACTTTATGGAAGAAAAACAGAACATAGTAATTCAAATAAAAAAGAAAAAACAAGTTATGCCTAGTCTAAGACTCTAAGTAATCTAATGCAGATAATATATTACAAGTTGAGATAAAGTGACTTCGTCAAAGCTATCTCCATGAGCACTGCTCTCAATTGTCTGCAACCACACAAAACAATATGAAAAGTATTAGGGAAGATCCATAATAAAAGATGCTTAGCTTAAAATCATAAAACAAAAAAGTGAAGTTGAGAAGAAACATTATGAAAAGTTATGATTGATTATTCAAAACTTATAGCCTATATCGTACACATTTTTGGCTTTGTTCACTTAGTGAATAAATCAAATTCTCACGGTATACAGTAATGGGACACTCTAAGAATAGGTATTCCAAAATTCTGAAAGCAACTGGAGGGAATTATACTTGACCAAAAATGCACTAGCAGAAAACCAATGTAGCTTGGATATGCACACCTGCTCCAGGTTCAAGGAGCACACACCCATACCAGTGGCAGCCCTGGGTGCATCCATCCTGCACCTCAAGCTGTCAAAAGACGAGCCTTGCATCCCCTAGCCAGATTTTGGGACAGCTTTTATGAGGACGTCTCCATTTCTATTACGAGCAACGTTGACCCTCTTATCAAGTAAATTTTCCTATGGCAAACCCAATTACAAGGATATCTACCTGTGAAAACACTTGCTACAGGAAGATCTTTCTGGTACGGGGGTTGTCACAAGTAAATCTCCCTACTACAGGGGTTGATTGTCATGACCGCAATATCAACAAAATATAGAAAATCTAAAATTCAAAATTTGTTAGGGATCTAATATATAAAAATTTAATATATATTTATATATAGTGAATGATGACAGAGGAGGAGGAGGCTGAAGGAGGGCATGAAAAATTTTTGAACTAGAGTACGAAGGATGGTATCGCATGTCATGTCATGAGCTCAAAACCAATAGATCTGGATAGGAATTTTCCTTTAAGCAACATGGTTTAGGATTCTGAGAATCATTTATGGAAAGTGATAAATCAATGGTCCTCATGGCCACCATCGACACTAATTGCACAAGGATCAAGGTATTATCCTCTCATTGATTACAATCATGATGTATTAGGGGAAGATCACCAAAATTGCACGACCCTAGAAAGAGTTGTTAATGCATGGAAAAAGGAGATCTCAATCCTTGGCTATCCTTGGCTTGTATTCCAAAGTCTATTCTTTATAAACATAGGAAAATATGCTTTCATTTGCTTTGGTGTGTCAAGAAGGAACATGAGGGAATTCCATTGGTCAAATGGAAAAAGACTGCTATGCCAAATCCCTAAGCAGTTGGTGGCTCAAAAATGTGGATCTTTTTTAACAGCCCTCGACGCTCAAGGAGCTTCGAGGATCTCCAAATTTATTGGTTTGCCACGGGAGTTGGTGGTTCAGAAATATATCTCCTCGTTAGGCATTGTTGGTTGGATTGGAATACCAAAGAAGAAGTGTTTAGGGGGATCCATAATTTGGAAATCTATTGTGTAGTATTTTAACATGAGGGAAATCTCTTGGAAAGGATTATTGGCAATGGTAGGTAGGTGTGGGTAGGAAAGGACCCTTGGATTGGAGGGGAAGGATACAAACTTTCTGAGGATCTTATTCTGACTCTGAGACACCAATGTTTTACTTTCATTGATTGCTATAGTAGGCCCATGAAAGATAGACGCGCCATTCACTGGAGGCATGTAGAGGATTTTGGTCACAATGAAAATATATATGTAGAGTAGAAAAACTAAAGTTCACTATTTAACAAAGCTTTGATAACATTGTCCAATGTACATGATGAATTGGTTGGGGAGGGGGCAAGAAAGGATGATCAATTAGTCGTTACTCCGTCAAAAAGGGATATGTAGTCACTTTGATAGGAAGGGGTGAGGATCCTCCAAAATGACGGTGGCGTACTATTTGGAAGATGAGAGTTCCACACAAGTTAAGGGTTTTCTTGTGGTGGTACTAGAAAACAAGATTTTGACTTTGGATACTTTACAAAGGTGAGTGTTACATCATATATTGTATGGGGTGTCCGAGGGCCAATTCATTGTCAATTTTCACATGCAATCTCATGTGACTAATTTCAGATCTGAAAATTACTTCTTAATGATTCAACAGTAAACCCTAGTTGTTATCACTGAACAATTTTACACTGAAATTATTGACTAAAAAATATAGCAATGGAAATAACAACATCATAGATAAATCATCATTGCACTTGAGGCACAAAATTTTCTGTTCTGTAAAATTGTCAAATTCAGAAATTCTAAGGGCAAAAACCATCCCTCGCAGCTTGCCTCATAAGAGAATGAGAAAGTGAGTGTGTGTAAGAAGTGAGGCGCTAGCCTCTTATTTATATCAACCTGGCACGTGTGAAAGGTCACAATCTAGCAGGGCCGACCTCTCACTCTGGGTGGGTAAACCCACCTTTAATTGATTCTGGGTCTTCCATTATAACTGTCGGGGCCGACTTCTTATTCAGTACTTTGTAATTGTCCGATGACCAATCCACAAAAGGGGATTTGGTCCTTATACAATCACCGACATGATTAATCCTCAATGGGGATTAATCCAATAACAATAATAATAATAATGACATGATTAATCCACAATGGGGATTTAATCCAATAATAATAATGACACGATTAATCCACAATGGGGACTTAATCCAATAACAAAATAATAATAAGAATGCTCTTCGCAGTTACATTATTTCAACGGTAGGAACATGTGCTAATTACAAAGGAGATGTCTCGTTGAGTATCTATAAGATAAAACAAATTACTAACCACAGATCAATAAATAAATGCATCAAACATGGGTGAAGGGCATCCTAGTAGAAGTCCGAGAAATATGAAGGCACAAAAAGGAATGAAGCAACCCCAAATCAGTGATCTCCAAGGAGTCCTTGAGATGTTACTTTAGATCATTGATTATGGATGTGGAATGACCAATTTCAAGAAGATCATCCACATACAACACAATAATGAGAGTCAACCATGGTGACAATGAATGTAGATAGCATACTCAACCTCACAACAAGTGAAGCCATGATTGATAAATAAATTATGGATCGCCAAGTTCAAGGTGTTGGTTTAATTCCATATAGATATTTATTGAGCTTAGAAACCATGGTGGCTGCTACATATAAATATCTTCTTAAAATATATCTATGGAGAAAATCAATTTTGACATCCATCTAATTAACCTCCCAATTCAGTTAAGAAACTATATATAGAATCATTTGAATGGAATCCATATGAGCAATTGGAGAAAAATTCTCTGAAGAACAGATGCATTATTTCTCAAATAAATATTTATCAATAAGACATGCTTTATGTTTCTCAATTCTTCCATCTGTGTCATACTTGGTTTTATACACCCATTTGCAACCAAGCATGTTCTTACTCTTGGGTAAGGGGACTAGATTCCTAATCTATTTTTTAACTATAATGGCATAATCAACTACCATAACATCCTTCCATTTGGGAGAGTTTTTTTCTTGATTGAAAGTAATAGGATCAACATAAACCTTGGAACAAGAGCCCATGAAATAGGGGGGAATTTGACAACTCCGAGTTCTCCTTCAGGGAGAAGGTGTGGAATAGCGTCCTATAGATTAGATGTAGACCACTTAGGCATTGTTTGAGACCTCACTAGTGGGGAAGCATAGATAGAAAGTTTTGTAGTAACACCTTCATGAGGTATCTCAATCAATAAGACATTATAGGGAGCCACCTAAATAGACGAGACTAGAGTGCTAGTAGTACTAGAAAATTCATCAATACAGGCCTCATCATGGATTGTTCACAAAGTCATTAGAGGACGTGTTGGAAGAAGCACCCAAAAGAGGAGGATCATTAGGTCTTCAAAGAGAAATGTCCATCGAGACAATTGGAAGAAATTTTGTGATAAAAGTGGGGTAAGATCTTGGTGGACCATGGGAAAGTGTCAATTTTCACATGCAACCTTATGTGACTAATTTCAGGTCTGAAAATTACTTCCTAGTGATTCAACAGTAAACCCTAGTTGTTATCACTGAACAATTTTACACTGAAATTATTGACTAAAAAATATAGCAATGGAAATAACAACATCATAGATAAATCATCATTGCACTTGAGGCACAAAATTTTCTGTTCTGTAAAATTGTCAAATTCAGAAATTCTAAGGGCAAAAACCATCCCTCGCAGCTGTCACAATTTTACCAAAATCCGACAACCTAGTCCTCTAAAAACCAAAAATTAGCAAACGACGCACAAATTCCAACAACGCACGTATCTTGAGCATGATTTTATTACTAGTTGGAGATTCTCTCTCCTAGGCATGCACCCTAGGGTTTTTTACTCTCACATGAGATAGTTTATTATTATTTGATGACCAATTAAAGGATTTGTAATATTATTTTAAAATGATTGACTCATCAAACATGCTCACCAAGATATTATTATTTGATTTGAGATGGTTGAGTCTAGAACTCTATCAATAAGAGGCTCCCTTCATTTGTAATGGTTTTTGTTCGGTGAGCAATACTATTTCTCTTATTCTTGGAGCAAAGTTTGGAGTGTCTTTATTCATCATCTGTGTGAGGCCTTTAGCATGAGAATATTTGTTGGTGATTGGAGACTATGCATGCAAGCTAAAGGGTTGAACCAAGGTTATCTTGATTAAATGCCAATCCCATACCCTCATATGTGATAGAATCGAATGAAAATGTTGCAATCCTACCAATCCTGAAAACCAAGTCCACTGAATTTTGAACGGCATATGAAATTCTACTTTCGCCATATGAAGTCCGATGAGGTTGGAACCACTCTCAAACATCCTGAAACAATTAATGGTAATGTTAAAAATTTAAGTAAAAGTTGACATTTTATATAAAATGTCAACTTTTACTTTAAGAATTTAACATTACCATTAATTGGGGTCCGAGTTTGAAAACATTGGTTCAATACCCTAACACACTTTTGAAAAATGAGGGTTAAAAGACCAAAAATTTGATTAATTGATGCAACAAAGCGATAATTTCCAAATAATCACGATAATTTCAAATTATTGAAATTATCGCGATAAATACTAGCGATATTATCATTGAGTTGGGTTTTGGCGATAATATCGTGATAATTTCGATATTATCGCAATATGTTCAGCATTGGTTATGCGAGCTCCCCAAGAAGTTATTTATGAAAAGGATAAAAAGAGGGAAGAGGTAGTTGCTCTGAAAGTTGAACTTGCTGCCAGTGGAATAGCTCCATAGGCATATCTGGGACTTAGGACAGTGAAAGGGACTCTTTGGATTCACCTTCTGTGAGAACCTCACCTTTCTTTGCTCCAAAAACTAGAGGTGGGGCACAATCTTCCATCAAGTTAATGTTTAGAAAGGGTCAAACCAAAGACCTCTAAAATTTGTTGATCCCACACGAAAACAAGAGAGTACTTTGAGATGGATAAAAAGGCCCTTTTCCAAAAGGATTTTACATTGGTCGTTGATAAAAAGAAGGAAATCCCCTTCTCGGGTGGATTTCACTCATTCCTATGACTAATGAGCCTTCTCCACAACAACAACTTGAGGAGATTATTGAAATAGCTCTAATACCATGAAAAATTAATGAGTAATACACACAATGGAGGGCAGGAGCACACTATATATCGAAATGGATATCGTAGGTACCCTTTATTCGTTATGCACTGAGTCTCTCAATAACCACACTCCATGTTGACCGCCTATTCAACTAGGGGGTCAACTCCATGTGCCATGAAGATATGCATCATCAGATGCATGTATGTTGAAGACAGTTTGGTTCTATTGGGCATTTTATGCTTCCAACACAAATTTTTGTAAACGGAATTTCCGCACCCCTGCGTGGGTTAATAATGTAATAGGTCTGTATGGATCATACTTAGGTCAGGTACCTTGGGATGTTTTCATTGGGAGAGTTCTTTTCACTGAGGGTTTTTTATCCTCAGGTTGTCAACTAGGCTTTTCAGCCTGGTTGATTTC
>CBVK0102193048.1:0-15507 GCA_900067695.1 Picea abies | reverse complement strand
AATACTCAAAATCATGGAAATCGTCGGAATGCAACGGAACCAAAGACAACATGTGCAGAATGGATCATAATGATGAAATAGGATGAGTGATGCAAGACGAACCCCAAAATACCTCTCAATAATCTCTTTACTCACTATAACCTCCATCTGGCTACTCTAGTCATCGTAACACTCTATAATGTAATGATGTCCCAAAGTGGGAACATTACATTAAGTAATGCTCGTTTCCCTTCCTTTTTAATAAATTATCGAATATCATACTTGATTTTTACCGATGATGGTTTATGAAGCAATTTCATGTAGTAGCAGTAACAACACTCATGATGGAAACCTCCAAGGTTGGCATACCAACACACCTCCACATGGATTTTGTTCCTAAGATCAAAGACATGGATATGGTTGGATCAAACCTTGCCCAACTTGCATGTGTGGCCCTTCAGCATGAGATAAGGGTACAAACCAAAAATTAGCAGTGGTTTTGAAACAATCAACTTCTACCTCGATTGCAAATTGAGTACCACATTAGCCATTTTCTAAAATGAGCTACGGTTTAAGAGACAAGCGTGATTCTTTATCACGAATTTGCAAACCCAGATTTTGTGTTTTTCTCCAAAATGTAAAATTTATTTTCCGAGTTTGGGGATTTGGTTCTATCCTTATCCAATTGATTTTTATGTATAAATAAGACTGAGAGGAGGAGAATCAATCAATAGTTAGTAGTATAGTTCTTCGTAGTAGTTAGTCCGGTTGATGAGGAACAACCTTTGCATCTGTAATTCTTGATTTTGAACAATAAAGGCTTAGCAAGATTGTGGTTCAGTTTATGTTAATTTAAGTTGTATCTTATATACTTTCTCTAGCCCCTACTAAGGAGGAAGGGCCATCCTCTTTAGCAGAGTTTTTGTTTCTCTATTAGTAGGTAGAATCATTTCTATAGTTTTGATTGATTATTATTGTGTGTGATTTTACAATCGTGGTTTCAGATCACCGTTATTGAATTTCATTAAAAGATTGTTGTTGCTGTCACTTACAATTGATTGTGAGTGTTTTAATGTAGATGCAGATTGTTGTTAAACTCAATAATATCATTGCAATACTATGAATTAGATTCGATTCACTCAGTTTTTTTGTTACAAAACTCTTGCATTGATTTGATAACTCTGTATTTAACTAGGCTTGGAATGTTTATTGTATTAAAAAAGATTAATTGGTTTTATATTTATTTTGTTTCAGCAAGGTGTGGTTTCTTTCAAGCCAAGTGATTTAATTTTGCAAGTGTGCAATGGATTTCAATTCCAAGCAAGTGTGTAGTTTGTTTCATTTCCAAGCAATGTGCAATTTATTTTTAGAGCAAGTGTGCATAGTGTTTCATTTCCAACACAATGTGTAGAGTGTTTTCATTTATGCAAGCGTGAGAGTGATTTCAGTTTCAACAGTGTGATTTCAATTCAAAGTAGTGTGAGTGTGTTTTAATTTAAAGCAAGTATGAAGTGTGATTTCCAATTCAACAAGAGTGTTTTACTTTCATTAAGAGTGCTTCATTTGAATGAGTGTGATCTAGTCTACAACAAATGTTTCTTGCTTATGATTGCATACAAATAGATAATCAATATCATATGGAAATTGCGCCTTCATATACCTTGCACGATAACTTTGAAATAAAAGGACGTACCCCAAGTTGACAACTAATGAATTGGGTGATTGAGTTGTTTTAATTAGACAAGTAATTACACCAACACCACCTCTGTGAGTTGAATTCTATGATTGAATATAGTGTAGTATTGGTTTCAACTCATGATCATTTGGTGCTTGACTTGTATTTGATATGGTTTATAATAAAGCACAGGGGTAGACATTGTGATCAAATGCTGGGATGTCTTTTTTGGCTATATGACTTCACCTAGATTTCCTTCTCTTAGTTTAGGGTAGGTAGGTAGGTAAGTCATGTGTGTACTTGCATTATTTTCTTTTAATTTTTATTCTTATTTCTTTGTTATGCATTCATGTTAGCTTAGTTTGACATTTATATCGTGAAAAGAAAAAATGATATATTGATGAAATGCCAAAATTCTTTCTTTCTAGCATGATTTCACTATACTAACACAAGTGGATAATATCCATCACCTTTGCCACTGAAGTGCTAGTGTTGTTAGAAGTGGTTACGAGTTGCAGGTCTTGGAATACCAGAGATGTTTAGTTTCTCATGTGCTCTATGGTGAACACATGTCCCCATGTTTGAACTAGATGTTACCCCCCCATGCCTAGGGGTAACTGGAGGAGATCATGTATAATGGCCCACTAATGCAAAGGTAACTGGGCTGCAATACACACACAATTACAACACACACTCTGCTATAGAATGTACAATAGAAAAACAAAACAAAAATAAATTTTCCAAATAATGAGGAATCCACTGGAAACTAAAACACTCGAAAACCCACAAATTTCAATACCATTCATTTATTAATTTAATGCAGAGAAAATATTTCTATATTACATTGAACCTGTGCTAAAGAGACCGCTATGAATTGCTGCTTGCCTGGCTGAAAACCACTACGAAATCATCTAGAGGGTAATGGTATGTGTGTATGGGATGGGATTCTATTTCGCCTTCCGGTATGCTCACCCAATCTAGAATATTTCTCTCCAACCCACCTTCTATGATTTACTTGCTTCGTGGTTCACCAACCCCCTTCAAAATCGCACTCCATTCATTTTTAAAACTACTCCTCAGATAAAAAATGATTTGTATTCCCTCCAAGAACGAGCTGTTATGAAAACCATCTCTCTGTCTTTTGGACTGCTTCAACTTCCTTTCAGCCTCGGGACATGCTTTGTCCTTTAGCCGCGAATTCTTTTACCTAACAATAGCTAAAGTTCATCATGAATGCATAACAGCGTGGAAAAATCAAATGCGTACGACCACAATGTTGCAAACAAAGAAATATCGTGACACTTGTAAAATTTCATTATGTGCGCATGTTTCAACATGAGTTTCAACACATGTTTCAACATGACACTTGTAAAATTTCACTATACGTGGAAAATTTAGCACGTGTTTCAACATGAGTTTCAACATAGCAAGAGTAGCTGCAGGAGTTATCAATAGTTCAATTTTACAAAAAAATGACTAAATAAAATGGGCTACTAACACAATCCTTATTCAACTTATTTCCTATTTGCATAATGGAAATATTTTTGGGTGATGCGGATTACCCGAGCCCAAGGATGTTCCTGCATCAGACACCCCTCGTAAGAAAAACATGACCTCCAACTCATGTGAAGATCACTTATGAAGTGAAGAGTTCTGCACATGTGCTAACTAATCTTCGGTCACCCACGATGCATCTTCTACTCCTCGATTCTTCCACTTGATCAAATATTCCATGTATTCCTTCTGACGAGTCTTCTTATCAATTCCGGTAGTAAGAATTTCTTCAATTTTCTCCTTAGAATTAATTGGTAGATGTTGTTCCCATTTGCCGAGGGTACCTTCCTATGCTCTTATGTCCCCTTCATGAAACTCATAGAGGTCAACAACATTGAATATAGGAGATATTGCAAATTTCTCCGGAAGTTTCAACCGATAAGCATTATCAAAGACATTTTTCATAATTTGACATGGAACTATCTTCTTGTATTTGAGTTTATTATATGTTCCTCGAGGAAATTGATCCTTCCTCAAGTGAGCCATGTCCATCTCACCCTCTCAGAATACCTTCTGTATCCTATGCTGATATTTTCTTTGTTTATAACTTTCATTGTTGGTATGCAATTTCTTCTTTACCTATTCTTGTAATTCATGCATACTGTCTGAAAAATCATTTGCATCAACACTCTTCTTTCCTTCCAAATACGAAAATAAAACCAAATCTACCACACCTTTTGGTGACCGTCCATAAAAAATCTGAAATGGATTATTTCCTGTAGATCTGTTCACCGAATCATTATATGCAAATTCAGCTTGGGCCAATCTAAAATCCCATTGAATAGGATTCTATCCACTTAAACTTCTCAACAAATTTCCCAAACTCATGTTCACTACTTTTTTCCGACCATCCATTTGAGGATGATAATCTGAACTATACAAAAAATATGAGCCTAAATTTTTCCAGAGTGTCCTCCAAAAATTCCCAAGAAATTTGATATCACGATCCGAAGTAATACTCCGTGGAAATCCATTCAATCCGACCACTTCTTTGAAAACTAATGCAACTACTTTACTAGCATCACTAGTCTTCTTACACACTATGAAGTGTGCCATTTTTGAAAATCTATCCACCACTACCATTGTTGAATCATGTTTTCTTCAATTCATAGGAAATCCTAAGACAAAATCCATACTGATATCCTCCCAAAGTCCTTTGGAGTATAGAGTCCCTTGTTTTGACTTTTTCCTTTGTCTAGTTGGAAGATCCTGCAACCTTCAACAAAATTTTGAACATCCTTATTAAAGCTTGACCAAAATCACCTCTCCTTTACCAAGGTTGTGTTCTTATCCATCCCAAAGTTTCCTCCTAAACCACCACTATGTAACTCTTTAATGATATTCAACCATATGGAACTTCTGGGAATATAAACTCCAAGGCTCCTTACATGCCTTCCAAGCTTTTGAGAAATCTGCATCGTCTTCATACAATGTCTTTAGAAAGTTCAAGCTTACCACTTCTATCGACATGATATTGAGTAACGCTATCCTCCGAATTAATGCATCAACTACCTTATTAGACTTCCCAGACCCGTGTTTCAACAAAAAAAAATAACTTTGCAATAATTCTACCCATTTAGTATGCTTTTGATTCAACTTACCTTAGCTATTAATGTACTGTAGATATTTGTGATCCGTGAACAAGATAAACTCCTTCTACAATAGATAATGTTTCCATTTCTTCAAAACTTGCACAATAACATAAATTTTCTGATCATAAACATAATACTCTTTTTAGACTCATTCAACTTCTCATTGAAAATGCAATGGGTCTGTCTTCTTGACTTAGAACTGCTCCAATTGTTGTTCCACTAGCGTCACAATCAACCATAAACACTTTATTAAAATATAGTAATGTTAATATTGGTTGTGTTGTTACTCTCTTCTTCAATTCTTCCAATGATTTATTTGTTGTTGCAGTCCACTGAAACACTCCCTTCTTCGTACATTCTGTAAGAAGCGCACATATTTTGCTAAATTTCCTAATGAATTTCCGATAAAATCATGCCAATCCATGGAAACCCCTCACATCGAATGTAAATATTGGTGTTGGCCATTTAAGGATAGCCTTCACTTTCTCAAGATCCATTTTCATCCCTTCCTTTGAAACCACAAAACCCAGGTACACTAACTCTCGCTCATGAATATACACTTCTTCAGTTTTATCAACAGTTTATCTTCTTTCAAGCACTATAGTATTGCTCTCACATGCTCATCATGCTCTTTTATTATCCTGCTAAAAATCAGTATATCATCCAAATAGACAACCATGAAATTGCCCAAAAATGGCTTCAAGACTTCGTTTTTCAATCTCATGAGCTTGTTGGGAGCATTAGTTAACTCGAATGACATAACTAACCATTCAACCAATCCATATTTCATCTTGAATGATCTCTTCCATTCATCACCTTCTCTGATCCAAATCTAGTGATAACCACTCTTCAAATCAATTTTTGAAAAATATTCTAAACCACTCAGGAAATCCATAAGGTCATCCATTCTGGGCAATGGAAATAGATACTTGATAGTGATCTTGTTTATAGTACATGAATTAGTACACATTCACCATTCCCTTGTTTTCTTTGGATTCAATATTGTTGGTAATGCACACAGACTCAAAATCTCACGAATTAACCCTCGATCAAGCAATTCCTGCACTTGCCAATTCACTTTTTCACTCTCTGCTAGAGTCATCCTATAAGGCGCTTTGTTAGGTAAACTCAATCCAAACATTAAATCAATTTGATGAGAAATACGTCTCACTGGAGGCAATCCTTTTGGCAGATCATTAGCAATAATATTCTTAAATTCATCTAGAAACGACTTTATTTTTGTAGGTATAACATTTGTCTCCTCTACACTTTTCACTTCTTTCATAATCAATGCTAAACAAAATGTTGATTTTCTTTCTTCCTATAAGAATTCTTTAGCAGAACATAGCATGATCCTACTGCTACTCGTTTTTATATCAACACAATTTCTTGTTGCTATTACTATATCCTCCAATATTGGTGTTAATTTATATTGATGTCCATCTATATTGAACTCATATGTGTTTTCCTTACCATCATGGTGAACTTGTTGATTAAATAACCATGGTCTTCACATTGTTCTTGCTGGAGAACAATCACATTTTCTCCAACTACTGAAGCTTTGTCAGCTTATGTGACTTGTGCCTGTGCTTCACCTCTTCTCCCTAAACTTTTCCTTTCTGGACATTCAAACTTCTTGTGTCCCTCTACACCACAGTGATAACAAGTGATTACATATATGCACTTTCCTCTTCTGAATCCTCTGCCTCTACCAGCTCCATTTCCTCCTCTGCCACCTTAACCACTGGAAGATTCTTCTTCCTTTTTTTCTGCCTTTAGTATTCCTTGCTTTACCTCATCCTTTAAAACCTCTTCCTCTACCNNAAGGTTGTGTTTTCCTATCAATATTTTCTTCTACCTTTAGGGAAACTTGATAAGCTTCATCGACATTGCGGAAATAGTGTGTGCTCATTTCATCTCGAATCAAATGCTTCAACCCATTTACATACCTTACAAATCATTGGAATTATCTTTATTTGAGGCCTTCTCTGAGTGACAGACTAAATAAATCTTCATTTTATTCGTGAACAAATGCCTCCCTTTGTATGAGGTTCTAGACTTGTCGAAAAAAATTATGTTGGTAATCAACAGGAAGAAATTTCTCTTTAATATTGGTAACCATCTTCTTCCAACTTATGATTTTCTCTAGTTGATTATTCACTCTATCCTTCTGCAGCATATCCCACCATAGTGTTGCATGGCCTTTCAATTTTGTAACAGTTGTTGGGCCCGAGATATGATCACTTTCATGACAGTTATTATACACTTTTCCATTCAAGGATAGCCTTCACTTTCTCAGGATCCATTTTCAGTCCTTCCTTTGAAACCACAAAACTTGGGTACACTAACTCTCACTGCATCAATGTACACTTCTTTAGGTTTATCAATAATTTCTCTTCCTTCAAGTGTTGTAACACTGCTCTTACATGCTTAATATGCTCTGTTATGCTACTGCTAAAAATCAATATATCATCCAAATATACAACCACAAAATTACCCAAAAATGGCTTCAAGACTTCATTCATCAATCTCATGAATGTTCTGGGCGCATTAGTTAACTCGAACGACATCACTAACCATTCAAATAGTCCATCTTTTGTCTTGAATGATGTCTTCCATTTGTCACCTTCTCTGATCTGATTATGGTGATAACCACTCATCAAATCAATTTTTGAAAAAAATTCTAAACCACTCAGGCAATCCATAAGGTCATCCATTCTGGGAAATGGAAACCAATACTTGATAGTGATCTTGTTTATAGCACACAAATCAATACACATTCACCATTCCCTTTCTTTCTTTGGATTCAATACTATTGGTACTACACATAGACTCAAACTCTCATGAATTAACCCTCGATCAAGCAATTCATGCACTTGCCGATTCACTTCTTCACTCTCTGCTAGAGTCATCCTGTAAGGTGCTTTATTAGGTAAACTCTATCCAGACATTAAATCAATTTGATGAGAAATACTTCTCACTGGAGGCAATCCTTTTGATTAAATCAATTTGATGAGAAATACTTCTCACTGGAGGCAATCCTTTTGGCATATCATTAGCAATAATCTCCTTAAATTCATCCAACAACAACTTTATTTATGTAAGTACAACATTTAGATCCTCTACACTTTTCACTTATTTTAGAATCATCACTAAACAAAATGTTGTTTTTCTTTCTTCCTATAAAATTCCTTAGCATAACATAGCATGATCCTACTACTACTTGTGTTTATATCAACACAATTTCTTGTTGCTGCTATTGTATCCTCCAACATTGGTGTTAATTTATATCGTTGTCCATCTTTCTCGAACTCATATGTGTTTTCCTTACCATCATTGTGAACTTGTTGATCAAACAACCATGGTTTTCCCAATAGTATGTGACACACATCCATCTCAATCACATCACATAACACCTTCTCTTAAAACCCCCTATTTGAAAATTTAATAAATGTTGCTCAGTCATAGTCACCTGCTATCCCTTGTTCAACCAAGAAACACGGTAAGGGTTCAGACGGTTCAACCTTGTCAAGTTCAGTTTGTTCATGAATTCAATGGATACCAAATTTTCTGGACTTCCTCCATCTATAATAAATTTACAACATTTTCCTTGAACCTTACATTTTGTTTTAAAAACTATCTTTCATTGTTCTGGTTCCTTTGCCTCTTTTTGTTCAAATTTAAGCAACACTCTCATTGTTCTGGTTCCTTTGCCTCTTTTTGTTCAAATTTAAGCAACACTCTTCGGAACAAAAAATTATCACCTTGTTATTGCGGAAAAACATTCACATTTTCTCTAACTACTGAAGCTTCATCAACCCATGTGACTTATGCCCATGCTTCACCTCTTATCCCTAATGTTTTTTTTTTCTGGACATTTAGATTTCTTGTGTCCCTCTACACCATAGTGATAGCAAGTGATTACATATCTGTCCTTTCCTTTTCTGAATCCTCTGCCTCTACCATCTCCATTTCCTCCTTTGACACCTTGACCACTGGTAGATTATTCTTCTTTTTTTCTGCGTTTAGCAGTCCTTGCTTTACCTCTTCCTTTAAAACCTCTTCCTCTACCTCTAGGCTATTTTTTCCTCTCAATATTTTCTTCTACCTTCAGGGAAACTTGATAAGATTCATCAATAGTGTGGAAATAGTGTGTGCTCATTTCATACTGAATTAAATACTTTAGCCCATTTGTACACCTTGCATATCATTGGAATTATGGTTTCTTGAGGTCTCCCCTGAGTGACAACCTAAAGAACTCTTCAGTATATTCACGAAAAAAAATTCTCCCTTTGTCTGAGGTTCTGGACTTGTCAAAACAAATTCTGCTGGTAATCGATAAGAATAAATTTCTCTTTAACCTTGGTAACCATATTCCTCCAAGTTATGATTTTCTCCAGCTAATTATTCACTCTATCCTTCTGCAGCATAGCCCACCATAGTGTTGCATGGCCTTTCAATTTCGTAACAACAAATCTTAACTGATTTGGATCCTGAACATTTTCATACTCAAAGTATCTTTCGAGTTCTCCAATCTAGTCAATGAGAACACCAAATCTCATACTACCATCATAACAGGAAACCTCAACATTTGCACTACCCTTGTTACTCAAATACGAAATCAGTCTAGTTGTTGGGTCTCTTTCATCACCATCCCGTTCATATTCGATTGATTCTTTTGGCTCTGAGTATACTTCATCATCTCCATTCCTACGATTTTCCAATTCCTCTATTATTCTTCTCAAAATTTCCAGTTCTTAATTTCTTGCACCTCCCCTTCCTACTACTCTCCTTCGTGGCGACATTCCTCCAAGTTGTATGTGTCTCACCAACATCCATAGACCTCACACGGTTCTGTAACCTAACTTGACTTCCAACATGCTTGTTGAGCAACCACCACGAACAGGTATCCTGTACGCTATCTCACATAAGCAGATTAGATGCTAATCTCAGAGAAGAATTGAGCTTTGATACCACATAATGTAGAGGTAAATGGGCTGCAACACACATACACAATTACAACACACACCCTGCTACAAAATGTACAACGAAAAAAAAAATACTTTTTCCAAATAATGAGGAATCCATTGGAAACTAAAACACTCGAAAACCCATGAATTTCAATACCATTTGTTTATTAATTCAATGCAAATAACATATTTCTATATTACATCAAGCATGAGATAAAAAGACCGCCATGAATTGTTGCTTGCGTGGATGAAAAACACTACAGAATCATCTAGAGGGTAATGGTCTGTGTGTATGGGATGTGATTCTGTTTCGTCTTCCTGTGTGCTCACCCAATTTGGAATATTTCTCTCCAGTTCACCTTCTACAATTTATTTTCTTCGTAGTTCACCAACCCCCTTCAAAATCATGCTCCATTTCTTTTTAAAACTCCTCCTCTGCTCGAAAGCGATTTGTCTTCTCTCCAAGAATGAGTTGTTACCCAAACTGTCTCTCTGTCTTCTGAACTTCTTCAACTTCATTTAGACCTTGGGTCATGCTTTATGCTTTACCCGTGAATTCTTTTACCTAATGGTAGATGCGACTCATCATGAATGCATACCAGCGTGGAAAAATCAAATGTGTATGGCCACAATGTTGCAAATAAAGAAATATCGTGACACTTGTAAAATTTCATTATGTGCACATGTTTCAACACGATTTTTAGCACGAGTTTTAGCATGACACTTGTAAAATTTCTCTATACGTGGTAGTTTCAACACGAGTTTCAACATGTGTTTCAGCATGAGTTTTAGCATGAGTTTCAACACGTGTTTCAACACGAGTTTCATCACGAGTTTCAACATAGTAAGAGTAGATGCAAGAGTAATTAGTAGTTCAAATTTACAACAATCTGACTAAATAAAATGGGCCACTAACACATTCCTTATTCGACTTATTTCCTATTTGCAGAATGTAAATATTTTTGGGTGATGTGAATTACCCAAGCCCAAGGATGCTCCTGCATCACCCACAATGAAGAGAATGATCTAGTTGATGATGAGATCCGCATGTCCACCCATGGTATCCCAACAACGCCCCTCATATTGCCTCTTTTACTTTGGATCATCCAAGCTCATCACATCCAGTCAACACAGTGTATGGTGTTGACTCTTAAAATCTTCAAAGAATCACCTGCCTGCAAAGAATTGCAAGTCATACACAATTTAAAAAAAAGTTATATATACATATATACTAAATAAAATATAAGTGGGGACCCCCTATAGTGTCATTCAAATAAATAACCTAGAAGAGCCCCTTTGAAGAAAAAGTCACTTAAATTCTTTATTTTTGATGGCTGTCTTTGCTACTTACAGATCACTTACATGAGCTTGGTTTTAGTTCTCATCGCAAATTACTACAAAAAATCCCTATGATTAGCTCCCTTTTTTACTTCCACTAGCCGTTTTAATGTATTTTTCTCCACTTTTTTGCTAAAGTCAGCGCTATTTACCGCGAGGGTGTTATTTGCACCGAGAAACACAAGTTTGCTCTAATCTAAGCACTATTAGTGCCTAGTTTAGCACCCTATTTAACACCCAAGTTAGATCCCTATTTATATCCCTATTTATTGCCCTAGTTAGCACCCCAATTAGTGCCTAGTTTAGCTTCCAATGTAGCTTCCAGTTTGGCATCCAGATTAGCATTCTTTTTTGCTTCTAGTTTGGCTTCCAATTTAACTCCTAATGTGCATAAATAGTTAATTTTTTGAGGTGTTGGGGGTTAAGTGGATAGGGTATTTTGGGATTAGGTGATTTAGGGATTTGGGGTCTAGGGATTAAGGTTTAAGGGATTAGGGGTTACAACTTAAGGGATTAAGGGTCAAGGGCTAATGGATTTAGGGCTTATGGTTTAGGTAGTTTAATGGTTAATTTCTTAGGGATTATATATGGTCAAGGGATTAATGACATCCATCGACCCCATACATAATCATTAAGATCATCCACGTATCATTGTCGTCATCCATCATTGTCATATGTATAATCTTTGTTAGAACTCTCTTGAAATGTCATAGAACTTCCAATACACCCATCACAAATGTTTTCCACCGACCTCTCACAATGAGTACTGAATCAGGCGAACATTGAAATTTTTTCAATTTGTGCCTGTATGCATCAAAATTTGACATGGTTAGACTAGACACATGCATTGACGGTATGTGAGGGTTTCAAGACTCAAGGATGTTTGATTTCCCCACATAATCTTTGATATTGTCAATGTTTGCATTAATGTTCATAATGAACATCTCATTGTCATCATTTGCCATTGACATCTATAGAATCTTTGTTGGAACTCTCTTGAAATGTCATGGAACTTCCAATTCACCCATCACAAATGTCATGCACCGACCTCGCATAGTGATTAGTGAATGGTCCAACGTTGAAATTTCTTCAATATGTTCCTGTATGCGTCAAAGTTTTACATAGTTAAATTAGACACATGCCTTGACGGTATGGGAGGGTTTCAAGACTCAACGATTTCTGATGTACCCATATAATATTTGATATGGTTCATGTTTGCATCAACGTTCATCATGCACATCTCATTGTCATCATTCGTCATTCCCTTCTATAGAATCATTGTTAGAACTCTCTTGAAATGTCATGGAACTTCCAATACACCCATCACAAATGTCTTCCAATGACCCCACACAATGAGCAATGAATGGGGCCAACATTGAAAATTTTTCAATCTATGCCCATATGTGTCAAGCATTGACATGGTTAGACAAGAGAGTTTCCTTGATGGTATGGGAGGGTTTCAAGACTTAAGGATGTTTTATGTCCCCACATAATCTTTGAGATCGTCCATGTTTGCATCAACGTTTAATATAATGGATGTCTCATTGTCATCATTCGTCAATTCCATCTATAGAATATTTGTCAGAACTCTCTTGAAATGTCACGACACTTCCAATACACCCATAAAAAATGTCATCCTGCATCGACCTCACACAATGAGTAGTGAATGGGGCCAACATTGAAATTTCTTCAAACTGTGCCTGTATGCATTGAAATTTGACATGGTTAGACTAGACACATGCCTTGATGGTATGGGAGGGTTTCAAGACTCAAGGATATCTGATGTCCCCACATAATCTTTGATATCATCCATATTTTCATCAAAGTTCATCATGCACGTCTCATTTTCATCATTCGTCATTTCCACATATAGAATATTTTTTGAAACCCTCTTGAAATGTCATGGAACTTCCAATACACCCATCACAAATGTCATCCACCAACTCCCCACAGTGAGTAGTGAATGGGGCCAATGTAGAAATTTCTTCAAACTGTTCTTGTATGTGTTGAAATTTGATGTAGTTAGAAAATACACATGCCTTGACATTATGGGAGGATTTAAGGACTCAAGAATGTCTGATGTCCCCACATAATATTTGATATCGTCCATGTTTGCATCAACGTTCATTTTTGACGTATCATTGTCATAATTTTTCATTGCAATTTGTATAATATTTGTTGAAATTCTCTTGAAATGTCATGGAACTTCCAAAACACCCACGAAAAATGTCATCCACCAACCTTGTATAGTGAGAAGTGAATGGGGCCAACGTTGAAATTTCTTCAAACTCTGCCTCTATGCATTGAAAGTGACGTGGTTAGACTAGAAACATGCCTTGACGGTATGGGAGGGTTTCAAGACTCAAAGATGTGTAATTTCCCCACATACTCTTTGAGATCGTCTAATACATTTGCATCAATGTTCATAATTGATGTATCATTTTCATCATCCGTCATTTCCATTTGTAGAATCTTTGTCAGAAATCTCTTGAAATGTCATGGAACTTCCAATACATGCATCACAAATGTCTTCCACCGACCCCGCACAATGAGCAGTGAATTGGGCCAACATTGAAATTTGTTCAATCTATGCCTATATGCATAAAAATTTGACCTGGTTAGACTAGACACATGCCTTGATGGTATGGGAGGGTTTCAAGACTCAAGGATGTTTGATGTTACCACATAATATTTAATATTGTCCATGTTTACATCAACATTCATAATGAATGTCTCATTGTCATCATTCATCATTTACATATGTAGAATCCTTTTTGGAAATCTCTTGAAATGTCAAGGAACTTCCAAAACACCCATCACAAATGTCATGCACCAACCCCACATAGTGAGCAGTAAATGGGGCCAATGTTGAAATTTCTTCAATCTGTGCTTACATGCATCTAAATTTGACATGGTTAGACTATACATATTCCTTGAAGGTATGGGAGGGTTTCAATACTCAAGTATTTATGATGTCCCTAAATAATCTTCGAGATTGTCCTTGTTTTCATCAATGTTCATCATGCACGGCGATCTCATTGTCATCATTCGTCATTCCCTTATATAGAATATTTTTCGGAACTCTCTTGAAATGTATTGGAACTTCCAACATACCCATCACCAATTTCATCCACCGACCCCACACAATGAGCAGTGAATGGGGCCAATGTTGAAATTTCTTCAAAATGTGACTGTATGCGTTGAAATTTTACATGTTTAGACTAGGCACATGCCTTGACGGTATGGGAGGGTTTTAAGACTTAGGGACATCATTCTCTTCACTATCACCATCATCATGGTTGTCGTTTTCATATTCATCATCATAATATTCATCATGACCCAATTTTTCCATCCATGTGAACAAAGATCAAACCTGACATACCCATCTTTACAACGAAACCTGATGAACATGTTGATTTTCATGTATTTGTCTTTTTCTTGTGGCATTCTTCAAGATGAATAAACCATGATTATATTAATTTGAGACATCCCAAAATAATTTTATAGGGTCCAACATGCAATTAGTTTAATGGTTAATGGGTTAGGGATTATATCAGGTGAAGGGCTTAATGCCATCCATTGACCCTACATGGTTAGTAGTGAATGGGGCCAACGTTGAAATTTCTCCAAACTATGCTTGTATGCATCAAAATGTGATATGGTTATACTAGGCACATGCCTTGATGGTATGGGAGGGTTTCAATACTCAAGGATTTTGATGTCCCCACATAATCTTTGAGTCCGTCCATGTTTCAAGGGGTTAGGGGTTATATGGTTGTTACAGAGAAATCCCCTTGCGTACAAGTGGATTCTCTCTTAGATACCAGACCCCTATGACCAAGACAGAAAATGCTATTGTGGACACTGACATTCCTTTTAGATCTAATTGAACTAATGTATGAAGAGGAAGAATAAAAGTGTACCTTTTTAATGGCGTTTGTCCTCACATAGTCCAAGCTGATCTTCAATCCTAAGCTGCTCAATAAGTTCTGTAGAACAAACAAAGATACAACAAACTTCCTATTCTATTGAGATTACCTAAAAAACAGATCTAACTACTAGAGGTAAGTTCATGAAATGTACGCAAAATTTAAAGGAAATAGGCCAAACATAGATTTATATTGATGAGAACAAAGTGGTGCTTACAACCATGGATGTAGTGCAACTTCTTCACCAAGCTCCCTTCGTCCAGACCCTTGCTCAAATAATCCACACATAATGTTGATGCTTCAATGACATCTCCCTTATGAGATCATAAGTTTGATACTTCACAATGTCTCCACCCCTTCCTTATGAGATCACAAGTTAGGTGCTTCTCTCAAACTCTATCTCCCCTTTTCCATGGAAAGCCCTCATTATATAGGATTTGGAGGCTTAACCACCATGGAGAGGATCTCTC
>CBVK0102193014.1:0-10758 GCA_900067695.1 Picea abies | reverse complement strand
TCTAATCACCTACCATTCATACATCAAAATTTTCATGGTGCAAAAATATTCTAATCACATAGCCCTTCACACATCACAATTATTTCATGGCGCAAATTACTCTAATAATCTACCATTCATACATCACAATTTTCATGGCACAAAATATTCTAATCACCTACCATTCATACATCACAATTTTCATGGTGCAAAAATATTCTAATCACATAACCCTTCACACATCACAATTATTTCATGGCACAAATTACTCTAATCACCTACCATTCATACATCACAATTTTCATGGTGCAAAAGTATTCTAATCACATAACCCTTCACAGATCACAATTATTTCATGGTGCAAATACTCTTATCACCTACCATTCATACATCACAATTTTCATGGCACAAAAATATTCTAAACACATAGCCATTCACACATCACAATTATTTCATGGCACAAAATACTCTAATCATCTATCATTCATCCATCACAATTTTCATGGTGCAAAAATATTCTAATCACATAACCCTTCACACATCACAATTATTTCATGGCGCAAATACTCTAATCACCTACCATTCATACATCACAATTTTCATGGTCAGCAAACATACCTCAGTTTAAATGGTGCAAATTCCACCTCTAAGACATTCAACCATAGTCCAACTACAAATATCATCTATCAGACGATTGACGCAACTACCATCTACAAAACATTCCAACGATAGTCCGACGACGATAACACACATCAATTAAATTGATGCAATACCTCCGATGAAACATTCCAACAATAGCCAGATGACAATAACACATATCAATTAAATTGATGCACTATCGCGTATGAGACTCTTTGTTTAATAATTCCACAAGAGATTAAATCTTCTCAAGATATTGCATATTGATTCAATACTGCCCTATACATATCTATTTAACTCGATAAACACAATCGGAATAGGATTTCAACAAGAATCTTTGTGTTCCTTTCATGCCCCTTAATCAAGGATCCAGTTTAAAGCATGGCTTAAGGACTATTCATAGGTATAAGGTTTTAATGAAATTCACACTCTGACAAGTAATAAGTAAGGGGGTTCCAAGCTACCTTATCCTTGAATTAAATGGATTTACCCTAAGGGAGATTTCCAAAGCACGTGAGGGTACTAACATGCTCAATCAGCAAAAGGTTTAGTTGTCAGCAATCTTCTCAATTACCTTCAGAAAATACAAAAGGTGACCTGAAACTGACTTACCTGTCTAACCAATGGTGTGGACTCAAATATTAAATAATTAGTGAATGTTATTTTTCTCCACAAGATCATTCGATAAGGCTTGGCATTGATTGAAGGATTTTCATACAATAAGGACTCTATAATTGTGGCTTGGCATTGATTGAAGGATTTTCATACAATAAGGACTCTATAATTGTTAGATAATTCTCACTAGTTTCCAATGTCCATTAGCTTCTTACGCAAAGTGAGCTTGTAAGGAGTGACTCCCTCAACGTTCTCAACCCTCAAATTTCAATTCCACCGAAGAGCATGGTTATAGAGGTAGCTGGAAAGGGGGACACCAGGCAAGTATAACCATTATTGGTAGCGTGTCACAATCAGAAAGACATTAATCAATACTGCAACAAGACAGGATAAAAATAAAAAGAAGCCTTGCAAGATAATATTGTGGACACGCTGACCCTTGGTGTGGGATAAGAAGGTATCGTGATTTTTGGGATTAAGTAAAAACAGTATGGCAGTGTTACTAGATGGTTTAGAAGGAAATTAAATGAAGGAAAAACTATGGATGGGAGCAGCCCCTCGACTTTGTGGATTTAGTTACCCTCAAATTCTTAGAGGGATAAAACACAAACTGTACAATCAGTTATGCCACAATGTGAGCATAAAATAATTCGTCTTATATTCTAGGCAAACCTAACTTTCGAGGTTCCACGAATCGTGTAAGAAATGAAATGGGTTCCTCCTAGAAATATTTAGTAGATGGTACAATCCAATGTGTAAGCAATGAGGATGGAAATAAAAGTTAGTAGATGGTACAATCCAATGTGTAAGCAATGAGGATGGAAATAAAAGTTAATATTGACCATCCAAGTTAATGTCAATATTCTTGCCAAGATACACGATTGTCGCCTCCAGCAAAGGCTCCAGATATCATCTAGGGAGGCGGCAATCCTCACGCCTCTTAGAATCCACAAGGGTCTGACGAATAGACCAGATTTCAAGACTATCAAGAATTTGAAGGGAGGTAAGGATAGAGTTGGGTGGTAATCACTCATTTTGTCAATGAATTGGGCAGATTCATTTCCAAGACCATCTCAGGCAAACAAGATGTAAGCTCCCACCATTCCAGCAAACTCGGATGAACTGCTAGGAGGGAAGGGATGTTGTCTACGATAGAACTATATGAACATTTAAATTCATAAAAACGTGCACCCAAGTGTTGATATAATGCAAATGGGACTGATCAAATACCCAAAAAAACCACTTCAAAGAATTTATGAGAGGGCTTCTAATTAAAGACTATGTTAACTAGATGAGATCCAACAAAGCATGGATACTCCTTTTAAAGACTATGTTAACTAGATGAGATCCAACAAAGCATGGATACTCCTTTGGTTTCAACAGAAGGGGAAAATTTCAAAATAAAGGAAGTTGGATTTATATTTGGCGATTGAAAGGGAGTTGGGTAAAAAAATTGAGAGAAATCGATGGGTAAAACTACCTTGTCGCGGAATTTTGTGAAGCATCCAGATAGGCGCTCCACAATCGACTGGATATAGAAAGCCAATCTACTAGGGGAATTGTGCTAACAAGAGGTTCCTCGATGGGTCAAGAGCAAGTTGTGCAATCTTGAAAGTACTACGAAATAGGTCTTTGAGGAATCAGACACACGTGATACAGGAATTATTACCAATTTCTTCTTAGACAGTGAATACAATCACTACAAAACCACTTATGAATTAAGACAATTTATGAATGTGAATACAATCACTACAAAACCACTTATGAATTAAGACAATTTATGAATTTTAATTACTAGCCACGAAGAAGATATATGCATTCAGTAAATATATACATGTCATGATGCAGAAACCAAGAAATTCCAAAGGACTAAAGTATTGTAAAATTAGCGGAAGAAGAGGTACCAACATTAGTCTTTCCTTCTTTTAGGATGCATCCATGCTATAACTCATCTTTTGTATCACGCATCCATCACGAAAAATTGCAATTTCGATATCATAGATCCCAACAATTTGCGTCGAATTCAAACTAATATACACATTGATCTTATTACAAAATTCAAATATCACCAAAAAAAATATTGTAACCGAAGGCGAAGAAACCGAAGATGTCTTCCGCGACAGTGCTCCTCCCAATCCTTCATTTTCCAATCATTGAGACTTCAATAGTACCTCCCAGCCAATGTTAGGGGTACTCTTCTTCCCCCCTTATCCCCCTGATCCATAAAGGGTCCACGCACACCACCAACCAGAAAATACTCTAGCTCTGAGCTTGCCTCGCAAGGTAGAGCCACCACTCTCTCTCAAGCTGGGTATCTCAACTGTCACAAGTAAAACCAGTCAAAATTTCAGCAGTATAACTTTACTCATAACACCTCTCCCCCATTTTCCATTATTACATTTGCTTTATAGGAGTTTCCTTAGTGACACATTTAATTCACTTTTTAAATAATTAATTAATAATTATTTCCCCCATACACATGTCACCCTCTCCATTAGTTGCAAAAGAAAATTCCATAATTTATTTTAATTACAAGTCAATTTATCTCACCCATCCTAAAAGCACTCATTAAATCACTCCTAGTTGTCTCTTTATTCCCCTTGTTTCCAATTAATGGCTGACATGTTACTAAATCTGAGTTGAGTTAAGATAGGAGTCTTCTCCTATTTAAACTAGTGGTAGTTAGACTCTAGATTCCCTGCTATGGGTGCACTTATTCTTTCATGCTTTAATCCTTTCTTATATTACATTTGATTTGGAATTTTCTTTCACATAAGTGTATTAACTCAATCTTAGGTTAAACTCATATTTCTTAATTTCTTAAATTTATTTACCTCTCTCCTATTTTAATTTATTTATTATTTGGTTTTAGAACTCTGACCAACTTAGACTTAGGCTTGATTTTGAATAGGCTTAGACTTCAATTGGGGTTACAATTACTAAATTCATTCTTTAATTCATTCATTCTTTCTTTAATTAATTAATTAATTAATTAATTAATTAATCTGGTAGTGCTCAATATTTTACATGGTTTAATATTTGCTCAAAGTTTTCTAGGCCACCTAAATTCATTGACTCAAGTTTAATTCTTCGGTGTGCTCTTCAAGACGCACTCTGTGCTCCAAGGGTGTCACTCTCCTTTTATTCAAATTTTTAATTATGCAACATGAGCTTCAATACGCACTTTGTGCTCCAAGGGTGTCACTTTCCTTTGACTGGTTTTGGTAGTTGTCCAACCCTTGGAGTCAACACTCCATTAGATGACCTTGTGAGAGACTAAGGAATTTTGAGGAATAAGGTCCCTGACTTATTGCACACCCCTTAGAAGTATTCGTTAGTTATTGTCTCATTCTTCCCTCATGGCATCGTGGATCTCTCGAACTAGGTAATATTTAACCTACAATTCGAGCCACAGTGGGACTTCTAGTAGGTTGTGACAAGGATGCCTCCACACCTCTCCCTCAATATCTAGTCTATGTTCATGGCCCCCTTACTCCTTATGTGAATCAAATTAGAAAGCAATCGTCAACCTGCTTCCATCAACGAAACATTGTCAATGATCCATAAACAACATCATAATATAATCGATCATATCTCACATATGCATAAATGAAATACCCAAACCAATACAATTCACTCCCTGACTCAATCCGGAGTCCTAGGAGGTCCATTGATGTCATCGACATTCTCAACCTGTCAATTGTCCTACACACTCAAGGTAAACTTGTCAATAGCATATGTCAACACATAGATATCAAACAACATAAATAATAATCCATCAACATCATCATAAGAATCCATAAGTGAAATAGATAACCCTATACCATGACTGTATCACTTGCACGCAAGTGTCCTAAAGAATAAGTCAATAACATGTACTAGCAAGAGTGGGATGTTACATACACCACCTCTTGTGGTAAACTTCATCCTGGAGTTGTACAGTATATAAAATGCAGTAAATAAAGCATCTGACAAGATCTATATGTCTAAACTATCAAACAACTAGGGAAATTGTTGGCGCATATTATATGTGTCCTCCCAAGTAATCAAGTGTGGACTATAATTGTCCCACTAGACCTTGACCTGATCAACTTTTCAATGTCGTAGTTGTCGAATGCGATGGTCCAGAATGCGGATTGGCTCTGTTGTGAGTGCACCCTCATCACACCTGCAAAGAACTCATGTCAATCACATGTGTAGGATCACTATAATAATGTCTCAAACAGATACAAGAAAAACATCGTGCATATGCCTCAAAGAATCAGGCAAGGCTAATCGATAAGCCATTGGTTCTTTCCTTTCCACAACCTTAGCGAACTCTTTTGTGGTCACCGTGATGTGCATCAGCATAACTATTATGTCAATCTTGTGCTTCTTTAATCCTTTGTCTTATTGTTTGCAATCGTTCTCCCATTTCTTGGATCATTTCTGGACCCACCAGGACCCTACCCTCAAGTCAATCCTAGCTCAAAGGTACCAGACATAGTCGCCCATAGATAAACTCAATGGTGTCATATTAACGGTAACTTGATAGTTGTTGTTGTATGCAACTCCACTAGTGGCAAGAACTCTTCCCAACATTTTTTTTCGTCCAACACATACATATGCAACATATCTTCCAAAATTTGGTTCATTCTTTCTGTCATCCCGCCTGTCTCAGGGTGACATGTTGTACTAAAGTTCAGTTATGTTCCCAAGGCCTCTTGGGAACTAGTCCACAATCGTCCTGTAAACACTGATCCTCTATCGGATATGATTCTTTTTGGCACGTGAGGCAGTGTCACAAAATTGCTAACAACAATTCTAGCTATGTTTGGTGCCTAATACATCGTACACATAGGAATAAAATGTGCTCTCTTCATCAGAGTGTCAACTACCATGAAAATCAAGTCATGCCTCCTTACTATCAGTGGAAATCCAAACATGATGTCCATCGAAATGACCTCTCATTTCAATTCTGGAATAGTGTGTGGATGAAGTATTCATGTCAGATGTATATGTTCATCCTTCACTTGCCGACATTCTAGACACCTCACCACGTAGCGAACTATGTCCACCCTTATCCCTTTCAGAAGAATAAGGGCTTAAGGTTTTCCCTCATCTTGTGAATCCTCGATGAGCCATGTATATTTCTCTATGAGCTTCGCTTAATATCAATTTACTAATTTCTTGTTAGGCAGCACATAAATTAGGTTATTATACCTCATCAATATGGCGTTGTCCAATGTATATCTTTCACACCATCGTGGTTTCTAGTACAATCATTTCCTTAACCTCTTTATACCAGTCATCATCGAACTGCATAGTTAGAATCTTTTCTTGAAGATTAATCTAAAGAGGTATCAACGAGAATATATGTGGCCTCTGACTCAACACATCTGCCATGTGTTCACTGTTCATTTAATGTACTTAATCTCAATCGTATTTCCTAAGTAATTCTGACCAACGCTTCTTCCGAATGTTCAAGTCATTATGTATAAAAAGTGTTTCATTCCACAATGATTTGTTTTTTTTTTTCAAATTTTAGTCCAATTAGATAATGTCTCCACACTCTCCAGGCGTACATAAAGGCCAATAACTCCCAATCATGTGTCACGTATTTCTCCTCATGCCTTCTTAATTTCCTTGAGATGTAGGTGATGAATTGACCGTCTTGCATCAATACTCTACCTAAACCTTCATTGTACACGTCTATGCATACCAAGAAATCCCTGTCCATGTTGGGGACTTCAGTATCGACGATGTCGTCAACAACCCCTTGAGCATTTGAAATTCTTGCTTGAGATTGTCCTGATGATCCGGTCGCTTTGTCCTTCTAAATTGAACAATCTCACTGGTAATGTGGCTCACTAGATGTTCAAGATCTGAACTTCGGTCCAGTACTCCTTGTCCCCAAAGTAGGAGTTGTCGTGCTAGAAACCTATGATCCCAGTATGTTTTGTTGAATAGGCCTAATTGTTGTTGTTGCGCTTCATATGTTGTCTATCTTGGTGGTCTTGTAGGATTCCTACCCTGACCCCCACTGGTTAGCTCTTCCTCGACTATGATTTCCTTCTAGGATACATCATGCAACATCTGAGGCATTAGGATCCTCACCTCATGGCGCAGTAGCAAATCCTACAAAAGACATACCTCAGTTTAAATGGCGCAAATTCCACCTCTAAGACATTCAACTAGAGTCCAACTACAAATATCATCTATCAGACGATTTACGCAACTACCATCTACGAAAAATTCCAACTATAGTCCAACAACGATAACACATACCAATTAAATTGACACAATACCACTGATGAAACATTCCAAGAATAGCCAGATGACAATAAAACATATCAATTAAATTTACGCACTACCACCTATGAGACACTATGTTTAAGAATTCCATAAGAGATTAAATCTTCTCAAGATACTGCATACTGATTCAATACTTAACTATACATATTTATTTAACTCGATAGACACAATCGGAATAGGATTTCAACAAGAATCCTCATGTTCCTTTCATGCCCCTTAATCAAGGATCCAGTTTAAAGCACGGCTTAAGGACTATCCATAGGTTTAAAGTTTTAAGGAACTTCACACTCTGACAAGTAATAAGTAAGGGGGTTCTAAGCTACCTTATCCTTTCTTAAAAGGGATTTTCCCTAAGGGATATGTAAAAAGCACATGAGGGTACTAGCATGCTCAGTCAATGAAAGGTTTAGTTGTCACTAATCTCCTCAATGACTTTCATAAAATACAAAAGGTGACCTGAAACTGACTTACCAGTCTAACCAATGGTGTGGACTCAAATATTAAATAATTAGTTAATGTTATATTTCTCCAGAAGGTAACTCAAGAAGGCTTGGCATTGACTGAAGGATTTGCATACAATATGGACTCTATAATTGTTAGATAATGCTCACTGGTTTTCAATTTCCATTAGCTTCTTACGCAAAGTGACTCCCTTCACACTCTCAACCCTCAACTTCCAGTTCCACCGAAGGGCATGATTATAGACATAGCTGGAAAGGGGGACGCCAGGCAAGTATAACGACTATTGGCAGCGTGTCACCATCAGAAAGACATGCATCAATACTGTAGTAAGACAGAATAGAAATAAAAATAAGCCTTGCAAGATAATACCATGGACAAGCTGACCCTTGGCATGGGATAAGAAGGTATCGCAATTTTTGGGATGAAGTAAAAATAGTATGGCAGTGTTACTAGATGGTTCAGATCGAAATTAAAGGAAGGAAAAACTGTGGATAGGAGCAGCCCCTTGACTCTGCGGATTTAGTTACCCTTGAATTATTGGAGGGATAAAACGCAAACTGTACAATCATTTACGCCACATTGTGATCATAAACTAATCATCTTATATTCTGGGCAAATGTAACCTTTGAGGTTCCACGAATCATGTAAGAAATGAAAGGGGTTCCTCTTGGAAATATTTAGTAGAGGGTACAACCTAGTGTGTAGGCGATGAAGATGGAAGTAAAATTTAATATTGACCAGCCAAGTTAATGCCAAGATTCTTTCCAAGATATGCTATTGTCACCTCCAACAAAGGCTCCAGATATCAGCTAAGGAGGTGGTAGTCCTCATGCCTCTTAGACTCCGCAAGGGACTGACGAATAGACCATATTTAGAGACTGTCAAGAATTCGAAGGGAGGTAAGGATAGAGTTGGGAGGTAATCACCCTGTCTATCAATGAATTGGGAGGATTCAGTTCTAAAACCATCTCAGGAAAACAAGACGTAAGCTCCCATCGTTCCAGTTAACTCAGATGAACTGTTGGGAGGGAAGGGACGTTGTTTATGACAGAACTGTCGGAATGTTTAAATTCTTAAAAATGTGCACCCAGGCGTTGATTTGATGCAAATGGGACTGGTCAAATATCCAAAAAAACCAAGTCGGAGAATTTACCAGAGGGCTTCTAATTAAAGACTGCGTTAACTATATTAGAGCCAACAATGCTTGGATACTCCTTCATTTTCAACACAAGGGGGAAATTTTGAAAGAAAGGAAGTTGGATTTAAATTTGGCAACCGAATGGGAATTGGGGAAAAATTACGAGAGCAATCGATGGGAAAAACTTCTCTGTTGTAGAAGTTTTTGAAGCATCCAGATAGGTGCTCCCAATCGTCAATATCTAACCACAATCGACTAGATATAGCGAGTCAATCTACTAGGTGACTTGTGCTAACAAGAGGTTCCTCGATGGGCCGAGAGAAAGATGTGAAATCCTAAAAGTACTATTAAATAGGCCTTCGATGGATTGGACACACGTGATACAGGAATTATTACCAATTTCTTCTTAGACGATGAATACAATCACTACAAAACCACTTATGAATTAAGACAGTTTATGAATTTTAATTACTGACCACAAAGAAGAGATATGCATTCAGTAAGTATATACATGTCATGATGCAGCAACCAAGAGGAGTAAATTATTGTAAAAATAGTGGAGGAAGAGTTACCAACATTAGTCTTTCCTTCTTTTGGGAGGCATCCATGCTAGAAATCATCCTTTGTATCATGCCTCCATCATGGAAACTTACAATTTTAATATCATAGATCCCATACAATTTACGGCGAATTCAAAAAAAAAAAACTGTAACTGAAGGCGAAGAAACTGAAGATGTCTTCCACGATGACACTCCTCTCGATCCTTCGCTTTCCAATCATTGAGACATCACCAGTACCTCCCATCCAATGCTAGGGGTACTCTTCTTCCCCCTTATCCCCCCCGATCCGCAAAGGGGCAACACACACCACCAACCAGAAAATACTCTAGATTTGAGCTTGTCTCGCAATGTTGAGCCACCACTCTCTCTCAAGTTGGGTATCCCAACTCTCACAAGTAAAACCAGTAAAAAATTAAGCAGCATAACTTTGCTCATAACCCCTCTCTCACATTTTCCATTATTCCATTTTATTTATAGGATTTTCCTTAATGACACATTCACTTGCACATTTAATTAACTTTTAAAATAATTAATTAAGAATTATTTCTGCCATACACATGTCACCCTCTCCATTAGTTGCACAAGAAAATCTCATAATTTATTTTAATTACAAATCAATTTCCCTCACCCATCCTAAAATTACTCCTAGTTGTCTCTTTATTCCCCTTGTTTCCAATTAATGACTCGTGCATTACCAAATCTGAGTTGAGCTAACATAGGAGTATTCTCCTAGTTAAACTAGTGCTTTAATCCTTTCTTATCTTACATTTGATTTGGAATTTTCTTGCACATAAGTGTATTAACTCAATCTTTAGGTTAAACTCATATTTCTTAATTTCTTAAATTTATTTACCTCTCTCCAATTTTATTTAATTTATTATTTGGTTTTAGAATTCTCACCAACTTAGACTTAGGCTTAATTTTGAATAGGATTAGACTTCAATTGGGGTTAGAATTACTCAATTAATTCTTTAATTAATTAATTAATTAATCCGGCAATGCTCAATATTTTACATGGTTTAATATTCGCTCAAAGTTTTCTAGGCCACCTAGATTCATTAACTCAAGTTT
>CBVK0102193013.1:0-11503 GCA_900067695.1 Picea abies | reverse complement strand
AATATTCGCTCAAAGTTTTCTAGGCCACCTAGATTCATTAACTCAAGTTTAATTTCATGGCGTGCCCTTCAAGATGCACTTCATGCTCCAAGGGTGTCACTCTCATTTGATTCAAATTTTTAATTATGCGACATTCCCTTCAAGACGCGCTCTGTGCTTCAAGGGTGTCACTCGCCTTTGACTGGTTTTGGTAGTTCTCCAACCCTTGGAGTCAACACCCCATTAGATGCCTTGTGAGAAACTAATTACTTCTAAGGAATAAGGGCCCTGCCTTATTGCAGGCCCCTTAGAAATAATCGTGAGTGATTATGTCATTCTTCCCTCACAGCATCGTGGATCTCTCGAACTAGGTAATAGTTAACCTACCTCTCCCTCAATATCTAGTCTATGTGAATGGCCCCTTTACTCCTTATGTGAGTCATATTAGCAAGCAATCGTCAGCCTACATCCATCAACAAAACATCTTCAATGATCCATAAACAACATCATAATATAATCAATAATATGTCACATATGCGTAAATGAAATACCCAAACCAACACAATCCACTCCCTAACTCAATCAGGATTCCAAGGAGGTCCATTGATGCCATCGACATTCTCAACCTTTCAAGTGTCCTACACACTCAGGGGAAACTCATCAATAGCATACGTCAACACATAGATATCAAACAACATAAATCATAATCCATCAACATCATCATAAAAATCCATAAGAGAAACAGATAACCCTATACCATGATTGTATCACTTGCACGCAAGTGTCCTCAAGAATAAGTCAATAACATGTACTAGCAAGAGTGGGATGTTACATACACCCCCTCTTGTTTTAATATTCATCCCATAGTTGTATAGTATATAAAACGCAGTAAATAAAGCATCTGACAAGATCTATATGTCTAAACTATCAAACAAATAGGGAACTTGTTGACGCATATTATATGTGTCCTCCCAGGTAGTCGAGTGTAGACTATAATTTTCCCACTGGACCTTGACATGATCAACTTTTCGACATCGTTGTTGTCGAATGCGATGGTCCAGAATGTGGATTGGCTCCACTGTGAGTGCACTCTCATCACACCTGCAAAGAACTCATGTCAATCACATGTGTAGGATCACTGTCATAATGTCTCAAATAGATACAAGAAAAACATCGTGCATATGCCTCAAAGAATCAGGCAAGGCTAATTGATAAGCCATTGGTCCTTTCCTTTCCACAACCTTAGCGAACTCTTTTTCGTTCACCTCTATGCGCATTAGCATAATTATTTTGTCAATCATGTGCTTCTTTAATCCTTTGTCTTATTGTTTGCAATCGTTCTCTCATTTCTTGGATCATTTTTTGACCCACCAGGACCCTACCCTCAAGTCGATCCTAGCTCAAAGGTACCTAACACGGTCGCTCGTAGAGAAACTCCATGGTGCCATCTTAACGATGCCTTGATAGTTGTTGTTGCGCAACTCTAATATTGGCAATAACTCTTCCCAACAATTTTGTTGGTTAAACACATACATATGCAACATATCTTCCAAAATTTTGTTTGTTCTTTCTGTCATCCCGCTTGTCTCAGAGTGACATGTTGTACTAAAGTTCAGTTGTGTTCACAAGGCCTCTTGGGAACTAGTCAATAATTGTCCTATAAACATTGATCCTCTATCGGCTATGATTCTTTTTGGCACATGAGGTAGTCTCACAATATTTCTAACAACAATTATAGTTATATATAGTGCCTAATACATCGTACGCATAGGAATAAAATGTGCACTCTTCATCATAGTGTCAACTACCATGAAAATCAAGTTGTGCCTCCTTACCGTCAGTGGAAATCCAACTATCATGTCCATCGAAATGACCTCTCATTTTGATTCTGGAATAGCGTGAGGCTGAAGTAATCATTTTGGATGTCTATGTTTATCCTTCACTTGCCAACATTTTAGACACCTTACCATGTAGAGAACTATGTCCACCCTTATTCCTTCCAGAAGAATAAGGGCTTAAGGTCTTCCCTCATCTTCCTGACTCCTTGATGATCCATGTATATTTCTATATGAGATTTGCTTAAGATCAAATTATTAATTTGTCATTAGGCAGCACATAAATCTGGTTATCATACCTAATCAATCTGGCATTGTCCAATGTATATCTTTCACACCTTTGTCCCATCATGGTGTCTAGTCCAATAATTTTCTTAACCTCTTTATATCATTCATCATCGAACTGCATAGTTAGAATTTTTTCTCGAAGATTCATCTGAAGAGGTATCAATGAGAATATTCATGGTCTCTGACTCAACACATCTTCCCTTTGTTCACTATTCATTTAATGTACATAATCTCAATCGTATTTGCTAAGTAATTCTGACCAACGCTTTTGTCGAGCGTTCAAGTCATTCTGCATAAAAAGTGTTGCATTCCATAGTGATTCATTTTTTTTATTCAAATTTCCATCCAATCAGATAGTGTCTCCACACTCTCCAAGAATACATAAAGGCCAATAACTCCCAATCATGTGTTGTGTATTTCTTCTCATGCCTTCTTAATTTCCCTGAGATGTAGGTGATCAATTGATTGTCTTGCATCAATACTTCTCCTAAACCTTCCTTGGACGTGTTTGTGCATACCAATAAATCCCTATCCATGTCAGGGAATTTCAGTATCGACGATGTCGTCAACAACCCCTTGCACCTTTGAAATTTGTTCGTGCACTTATTTTTCCATACAAACTGCTTCTTTTTCTTCTACATTTCCGTGATCAGATTTTCTATCTTCGAAAAACCTTTGACTAACCGTCAGTAATATCCTTCTAAACCCAAAACCCGCATACTCTTGGTACATTTTTTGGTTCATTACATTCCATAATAGCCTCTACCTTCACTGGATCCATAGTGATTCCTTCGTCGGATATAGCATGCCCTAAGCAATGATTGCTCGAGAGAATTTCGACAGTTTCCTATAAAAATTGTAACACTAAGCGCAAATGTTTGTCAAGTTCCTCCATCATCCAAGAATATATAAATGTGTCATCAATCAATACTCTAACAAACTTGTCCAAGTATTCGTGGAACACTGCATTCTTCAAACTCATGAATACCCCCGAGGCGTTTGTCCGTCCCAACGACAAAATGGTAAACTCGTAGTTTCTGAACCTCGTCTTGCATATGGTCTTAGGAATATCTTACTCTTTAATTCGCAATTGGCGATAACCTAATCTCCAATCAACCTTTGAAAAAGCGTCACGCCTTTCATTTGATAAAAAAATCATCTATTCTTGGTAACTGATAATGGTTCTTGGTCATTTCCTTGTTCAAATGACGGTAATCAATACAGAGTCTCCTAACCAATCCTTCTGTCTTATGAAAGTAATAGGCACACCCCAAGGTGACACACTTGGAGGTATAAGTCCCAAGTCCAACAACTCCTCCACTTATATTTTCAACTCCTATAACTCAGGTGTTGACATTCGATAAGGCGTTCTCGCTATCGGTTCAGTTCCATATTTTAGGTCGATCGTAAACTCCAATTCTCTTTTGGGTGGAAATCTGGGTAACTCTTATGGAAACACATTAGTAATTCTCATACTACTGGAAGGTCTTCCAATCCTTTTGCCTCACCTCTTTCATTTAGCACTAAGATTGAGTATAACTTGCATCCTTTGTGCATACTCTTCTGCAATTGTACCTGATATCTCTAGAACAGTGGACCGATGCTTAGACTAGTGGTTGTTTACCGTTGTATGCATCTTGTGGGCCTTTCCCGAATCTTCCACGATAGTGGGTCCTGATGATTTGGTCACTTTGTCCTTATAAATCGAACAATCTCACTGGTAATGTCGTTCACCAGATGTCCAGAATCCGGTCTTCGGTCTAGTACTCCTTGTTCCTGAAGTAGGAGTTGTTAGGCTAACAACCTGTGATCCCGATATGTTTTTTTGAATAGGACTAACTTCTTCTCATGTGCTTCGGATGTCATCTATATCGAAGGTCTTGCAAGAGTCCTACCCTCACCCCTGTTAGTCATCTCTTCCTCAACTATGAGGTCCTTCCAGGCTACATCGTGCAACGTTTGAGGCATTAGGATCCTCGCCTTCACACAAATGTTGTAGTTGAGGACGAACATGAATTTGTTGGCCTCCAGCTTTATTATGTTCAAATGCAAGGCAGGACGAAGTAGCTCCATGACCTCGCCTTCACACAAATGTTGTAGTTGAGGACGAACATGAATTTGTTGGCCTCCAGCTTTATTATGTTCAAATGCAAGGCAGGACGAAGTAGCTCCATGAATCTGGTCTCATACTCTAGAACCGTATGACCACCCTATCGTAAGGCATTGAAATCATTGAGATGGTGCTCGATGAATTCCTCTAACAAAATACTTCTCCCATAATTGTTCCTTGAACAACTCCCATGACACATCTTCGATGTCTATGTTCAGTCGAGGTAGAAGTGTCTTCCTCTAGAGAAGAGTACTCCCTTTCCACTGAAATACCATCATGCAGACCTTCAGGTTGTAGGTGTGGTCACAAAGTGCAACGTACATCGTCATGTTCTCCAGCCATGCCTTGAAGTTTGAGTCATCCATGGCACCCACGAACTCAGGAAACTTAACTTTCTCGAGTTATTTGTGAATTCCACCACTGCCAGTTGGAGCACATTGTGAACCCTCAATGGGCACAAGCATCGTGGCCTCATCTCTATCTAGTCATGTGAACCCTCAATGGGCACAAGCATCGTGGCCTCATCTCTATCTAGTCAATTAATCAAGGCCTATGACATCCTCTGAAAGGACCTCATCAACCAACCACATCTTCCACAACAACCTATTCCTTCTCACGGACTTTTTCTTGTCCTTGGGGTTAAACCCCTCTAGCATGGATGCTACTGGAGGTGTCACACCTCCTCCCTTAGCACCACGTCATCTACCTCTATGGCATCCTCTCACCATGATTACCGTAGGGAAAAAATTTCAATTTTAATTAGCGAAAAGTTATTAATCAAGTATTTCATATAGAGGAATGCATGATGATCCACAGATGTACAGTTGAACCCACTCTGATACCATATGTAACAATCCCTCCATTATGACTAGGAAAAGCGAGGCACAAAAGGTAAATTTTTATTTTTTTAAAGCATTAGGAAAATAACGCCAACACATAATTCATATCAGTGCATAATCAAACGAAATTATAATTAAAAACACTACAATCTACTCATCATTGTAATCAATAACAACGCAAAAAATGCATCAACACAAATGATAGTGAAACCTGACCAACACATAAACATAACTAGCGACATAGTTCAGCACATCACAATCAACTGAAGCAATTGTAAACAATGATCAACTAGATGTTGAATATTAAAATGACTACCCGCCCATCTTACCCTGCAAGGTTGGGTCCTCCAGGACACATAAGCAATGCTCAAGCCTAGGATTCATCCGATTTATTTTGACCACTTAAGGTATCAAGGTTGGCAACTATTCTGAGGAACAAGGAGGTGTCTAATTCCCACTAATCCAAACATGAAACGCATTTATTTCAGGGCGCAAAAATAATTATCAATTATATTTTCAAGGCACAAAGGAAATCTAATCACATAACCTTTCACACATCACATTTATTTCGTGACGCAAAATACTCTAATCACCTACCATTCATACATCAAAATTTTCATGGTGCAAAAATATTCTAATCACATAACCCTTCACACATCACAATTATTTCATGGCCCAAATTACTCTAATCATCTACCATTCATACATCAAAATTTTCATGGCACAAAATATTCTAATCACCTACCATTCATACATCACAATTTTCATGGTGCAAAAATATTCTAATCACATAACCCTTGACACATCACAATTATTTCATGGCGCAAATTACTCTAATCACCTTCCATCTACACATCACAATTTTCATGACGCAAAAATTTTCTAATCACATAACCCTTCACACATCACAATTATTTCATGGGGCAAATACTGTTATAACCTACCATTCATACATCACAATTTTCATGGTGCAAAAATATTCTAAACACATAACCATTCACACATCAAAATTATTTCATGGCCGAAAATACTCTAATAACCTACCATTCATCCATCACAATTTTCATGGCGCAAAAATATTCTAATGAAATAACCCTTCACACATCACAATTTTTTCATGGCATAAATACTCTAATCACCTACCATTCATACATCACAATTTTCATGGTGCAACAGCAAATCCTACAGCAGACATACCTCAGTTTAAATGGCACAAATGCCACCTCTAAGACATTCGACCAGATTCCAACTACAAATATCATCTATTAGACGACTGACGTAACTACCATCTATGAAACATTCCAACGATAGTCCGACGACGATAACACATATCAATTAAAATTGACACAATACCACCGATGAAACATTCCAACAATAGCCAAACGACAATAACACATATCAATTAAATTGATGCACTACCACCTATGAGACACTTTGTTTAAGAATTCCACAGGATATTAAATCTTCTCAAGATACTGCATATCGATTCAATACTAACCTATACATATCTATTTAACTCGATAGACACAATCAGAATACGATTTCAACAAGAATCTATGTGTTCCTTTCATGCCTCTTAATCAAGGATCTAGTTTAAAGCATGGCTTAAGGACTATCGATAGGTATAATGTTTTAAGGAACTTCACACTTTGACAAGAAATAATTAAGGGGGTTCCAAGCTACCTTCTCCTTTATTAAAAGGGATTTACCCTAAGGGAGATGTCCAAAGCACGTGAGGGTACTAGCATGCTTAGTCAGCAAAAGGTTTAGTTGTCACTAATCTCCTCAATGACTTTCATCAAATACCAAAGGCGACCTGAAACTGACTTACCCGTCTAACCAATGTTGTGGACTCAAATATTAAATAATTAGTGAATGTTATTTTTCTCCACAAGGTAATTCAAGAAGGCTTGGCATTGACTAAAGGATTTGCATATGATAAGGACTCTATAATTGTTAGATAATTCTCACTAGTTTTCAATGTCCGTTAGCTTCTTATGCAAAGTGAGATTGTAAGGAGTGACTCCCTTCACACTCTCAACCCTCAAATTCCAGTTCCACCGAAGGGAATGGTTATAGACACATCTGGAAAGGGTGACGCCAGGCAAGTATATCCATTATTGGCAGCATGTCACCATCGAAAGGATGGGCATCAATACTGCAGCAAGACATGAAAGAAATAAAAAGAAGCCTTGCAAGATAATATCGTGGACAAGCTGACCCTTGGTGTGGGATAAGAAAGTATCTCAATTTTTGGGATTAAGTAAAAACAATATGGCAGTGTTACTAGACGGTTCAGATCGAAATTAAAGATAGGAAAAATTGTGTATAGGAGCAGCCCCTCAACTCTGCAGATTTAGTTACCCTCAAATTATTGGAGGGATAAAACAAATACTGTACAATCAGTTACACCACAATGTGATCATAAACTATTCCATCTTATATTCTGGGAAGACATAACCTTCAAGGTTCCACGAATCATGTAAGCAATAAAAGGGGTTCCTCCTGGAAATATTTAGTAGAGGGTACAACCCAGTGTGTAAGTGATGAGGATAGGAATAAAATTTAATATTGACCAGCCAAGTTAATGCCAAGATTCTTTCCAAGATACACTATTGTCGCCTCCAGCAAAGCCTCTAGATATCAGCTAGGGAGACGACAGTCCTCACACCTCTTAGAATCTGTGATGGACTGACGAATAGACTAGATTTAGAGACTATCAAGAATTCGAAGGAAGGTAAGGATAGAGTTGGGAAATAATCACCTAGTTTGTCAATGAATTGGGAGGATTTAGTTCTGAAACCATATCAGGAAAACAAGACGTAAGATCCCATTGTTCCAGTGAACTCAGATGAATTGTTGGGAGGGAAGGGACATTGTCTACGAAAAAAATGTCTGAATGTTTAAATTCATAAAAATGTGCACCCAGATGTTGATCTGATGCAAATGGGACTGATCAAATACCCAAAAAAACAAGCCGAAGAATTTACCAGAGGGCTTCTAATTAAAGACTGTGTTAACTATATGAGAGCCAACAATGCTAGGATACTCCTTCGTTTTCAACACAAGGGGGGAATTTCGAAAGCAAGGAAGTTGGAGTTAGATTTGGTGACCGAATGGGAGTTGGGGAAAAATTTTGAGAGCAATCAATGGGAAAAACTTCCTTATCACAGAAGTATGTGAAGCATCCAGATAGGTGCTCCCAATCATCAATATCTAACCACAACCGACTAGATATAGTGAGCCAATATACTAACAAGAGGTTCCTCGATGGGTCAAGAGAAAGTTGTGCAATCCTTAAAGTAATATTAAAAAGGTATTTGAGGGCATGGACACACGTGATACAGGAATTATTGTCAATTTCTTTTTATACTGTGAATACAATCACTACAAAACCACTTATGAATTAAGACAATTTATGAATTTTAATTATTGGTCGCAAAGAAGAGATATGCATTAAGTAAATATATACATGTCATGATGCAACAACCAAGAAATTCCAAAGGACTAACATATTGTAAAAATAGTGGAGGAAGAGGTACCAACATTAGTCTTTCCTTATTTTCAGATGCAACCATGCTAGAAATCATCCTTTGTATCATGCCTGCATCACAGAAACTTACAATTTCAATATCATAGATCCCATACAATTTACGGCGAATTCAAATTAATCTATGCATTGATCTTATTACAAAATTCATATATCACCAAAAAAAATATTGTAACCAAAGGCGAAGAAACCGAATATCTCTTCCGCGATGGCACTCCTCTCAATCCTACATTTTCCAATCGTTGAGACTTCACCGGTACCTCCCTGCCAACGTTGGGGGTACTCTTCTTCCCCCTTAGCTCACCTGAGCCACAAAGTGGCCATGCACACCACCAACTAGAAAATACTCTATCTTTGAGTTTGTCTCGCAAGGTAGAGCCACCACTCTCTATCAATCTGGGTAACCCAACTCTCACAAGTAAAACGAGTCAAAAATTCAGCAGCATAACTTTTCTCATAACCCCTCTCCCCCATTTTCCATTATTATATTTTCTTTATAAGAGTTTCCTTAATGACACATTCACTTTCACATTTAATTCACTTTTTAAATAATTAATTAAGAACTATTTCCCCCATACACATGTCACCCTCTCCATTAGTTGCACAAGAAAATTCCATAATTTATTTTAATTACAAGTCAATTTCTCTCACCCATCCTAAAAGTGCTCCTTAAATCACTCCTAGTTGTCTCTTTATTTCCCTTGTTTCCAATTAATGACTGACTCATTACTAAATGTGAGTTGAGTTAAAATAGGAGTCTTCTCCTAGTTAAACTAGTGGTAGTTAGACTCTAGATTCCCTTCTATGGGTTCACTTATTCTTTCATGCTTTAATCCTTTCTTATCTTACATTTGATTTGGAATTTTCTTACACATAAGTGTATTAACTCAATCTTTAGGTCAAACTCATATTTCTTAATTTCTTAATTTCTTAATTTACCACTCTCCTATTTTATTTTATTTATTATTTGGTTTTAGCATTCTCACCAACTTGGACTTAGGCTTAATTTTGAATAGGCTTAGAATTCAATTGGGGTTACAATTACTGAATTCATTATTTAATTAATTAATTAATCTAGCAGTGCTCAAGATTTTGCATGGTTTAATATTCGCTCAAAGTTTTCTAGGCCACCTAGATTCATTTACTCAAGTTTAATTCTGGGATGTTCCCTTCAAGACACACTATATGCTCCAAGGGTGTCACTCACCTTTGATTCAAATTTTTAACTATGCGACGTGCCCTTCAAGACGCACTTCGTGCTCCAAGGGTGTCACTTGCCTTTGACTGGTTGTGGTAGTTGTCCAACCCTCGGAGTCAACACTCCATTAGGAGACCTTATGAGAGACTAAGGGATTCTAAGGAATAAGGACCCTTCATTATTGCACGCCCCTTAGAAATATTTGTGAGCGACTATCTTAGTATTCCCTCACGTCATCGTGGATCTCTCGAACTAGGTAATCGTTAACCTACAATTTGAGCCATGGCGAGAGTGCTAGTAGGTTGTGACAGGGATGTTTCCATACCTCTCCCTGAATATCCGGTCTATGTGCATGGCCCCTTTACTCCTTATGTGAGTCATATTATCAAGTAATCGCTAGCCTGCATCCATCAATGAAACATTGTCAGTGATCCATAAATACAATCATAATATAATTGATCGTATGTCACATGTGCGTAAATGAAATACCCAAACAAATACAATCCACTCCCTAACTCAATATGGAGTCCAAGGAGGTCAATTGATGCCATCAGCATCCTCAACCTGTCAAGTGTCCTTCACACTTAGGGGAAACTCGTCAATAGCAATGTCAACACACAGATATGAAACAACATAAATCATAATCCATCAACATCATCATAAGAATCTATAAGAGAAATAGATAACCCTATACCATGACCGTATCACTTGCACGCAAGTGTCCTCAAGAATAAATCAATAACATGTGCTTGCAAGAGCGATATGTTACAAGTTTCTTATGGATGGGGAAAAAAGAAAAATAAATTATACACCTGGTAAACTAGAAAAGAATTTCCAAACCAAAGAAGAAAGGAGGATGGGGTTTAAAAAACATTTTATGGTTTGGAAAAGAATTGGTGGAAAAGATTCTAGGGTGATGCCTTATGGTTCCTAGTCTTTTGCATGAAGTGGTACATAGGAAGTATCTGGAAAAAAAAAATAGTTATTGAATGGTTTAGGGAAGAGAGGAAAAAATTGTATGGTATGTCAAACTGTTGGAGAGCATTAACTACCTCTTTACCTATCATTGTTGATTGGATTCCTTGGAAGAAGGGAAATGTATGGGATATTAAGATAGGAGAGGACCCGATGATTGGGACACATTCATACTATAAATTATCAAAGAATTTAACAAGTACTTTGCATTCAATTGGCATAAAATTTCTAGCACAGGTAGGATTTATTGCAACTTAAGACCAAAATTCTTTGAGATGGAAAAATGCAGAGACTCTTGGACTAGATGGAGAAAAAAAAGTGATCCGGATGGATATTGGTGATCGCCCACATGTTCCAACTGGCTCCTCTTGTCAATTTTTAGTTCAGCACATTATTTTGTACTTCTTTGTAATTGTGGGTTCTACACTTATGGGGTTGTCTAAAGCCCTACACATATTTCAGGTGGATACTGGTGGCGTCCCACCTAACCCAACTGGCTTATTTTGTATGTTTTCATGTTAGCACATCTTGTTGTACTTCCAAGGATGTTTTGGAGACCTAAACAGTGTTATTTTGGCGTGCCACAGTCAAACTATAGACTAAGTCAAATTTTGACAGCATAATGTGTAGTTCTCTAAAACACATTTCCAACGGGCTATCATGTACCTAAAACAGAGATCGTATGCAAAATTTACGACCCCGGGAAGTTAATGTACTAACTTACCCAAA
>CBVK0102192967.1:0-13133 GCA_900067695.1 Picea abies | reverse complement strand
TTGCTTCTTCTTTCTCAATTTCTCTCTGAAAATGTGTGTTGTATTTTCTAGTTAGATCTATTCTGTGTAGGTTCAACACATTTACAACAAATAGAAGTTAATTATTTTGGTCATGATCACTCAAACTTGACTACCAATGGTAGGGAATCAGATCACAAATAAACTCTCAATTATGATTATTTGCAAACACACTTTGTTTTAGTCAACCAAGCTTCAAGACAAACAAGGGAGTTTCCAAGTGTGAGATAATAGGATGAATAAAAGGTAAATTACTCTATCAATGAAATAAGGATATGTGTTGATAAGAAAAACAAAAAGGAATTGCAGACTCAGTTCAAAGTCTGAATATATTTATGTGAAGACTATTTGTATGGCATGGTAGATGAAATATCATTCAAGCAAGTTGTTTTCTTTAGCACTAATATATGGAACAATCGTTAATCACCATAATCAAAGTAACATTGCATGCAAACTATTTAAAATAAATTATTAATCTACAGGAAATTGTAACAGTGTATGCAACTCTACAAGAAATGAATGTAAGTAAATAAAAACAACTTGTAAAACAACTTACATAAATACAACACATACTAGGGGGCCCTCCTAGAATAAAACAACTTACATAAATACAACACATACTAGGGGGCCCTCCTAGAATATGTTGTTTAAGGAAAACTCAGGCTGTGTAAAATATTAACTCATAAATTAAAGGCAAAGCTCCATTGTATTAATACTTTAGTACAATTCAATAGTTACAAGAAGTTCTGGTTCATAATTATAATATTCTCACTAACTTAGATACCCCCTATTCTCTAATATTTATACATATCTTAGGAATTTGAGTGCTTTTCAGATGCACTTTGTTTTACAAAACTAATTACAGAAAAATAACTTAGATCCTCATTATAGAGCTGAGCTTAACTTCTCCAGGATTCTCTGGATTGAATTCTCAATCTTCTGATTGGGTGAATCATATTCCTCACTCTTGGTATCATGTTCCTGATAATGTGAGGTGGATGGTAGATTTGTAGCTAAGTCTATGAATTTTCTATAATTTCCTGTCAATTTTGACCATGTGTTGACCAGTGGGTATTGACTGCTACGAGAATGGTGGAATATGTAATTCACCATCTCCTGATAATGATGAAGTACCTCTAGGTGGAAATTCTTCCTCTGAGCGAGTGGAAGTATGCTAATCTCCAATTCTTGTAATAACTTATAAAACAAAGTTAATTCCTGTAATAACTAAATTATAGGCGGGTTTTCTACAAAAATAGCTCTTAATACCATTTACAAGTAAAACTAAGAGTTTTTCTACAAAAATAGCTCTTAATACCATTTACAAGTAAAACTAAGAGTTATTCTCAAAATAACAACTTGTTACCTTATTTAATGCTCATTATTCCATTGATTAGGTGAAAATGCGTAAAAATGGAGGTTTTGATGTCAAAATTGGGGGTGAATGGGCCTGGTGAAAGGATCAAGACTAGCACCCAACATATCCCCCTGACATAGTATATTGCATGTCCTCATACATTTTTTCTTAGGGTAATTATTGATTCAAAATTTCAAAAATGTGTTCCTTTACTTCTTCAACTGTCCTCTAGATATGGAAAAATAGTTGTGGAAGGTCCCCTGTTTCTACACCTGTGCTTCTTTATCTTATCAGATAATGATTTTTTTGCTGTATGGTTTTAAAATTTTGGTCATGCCACTTGTTTGCATCCTACTTCATGAATTTATACTTCTTTTTCATCCCAACATATTTTTCTCTTATTTTTGCAGTTTATTCTTTGAATTTCTCATTCTCTGATTCAATGACCTTGTCTAAGGTTTCCAATTCCTCAATAATTCTCTTTAGTTTTCTTATCTTCTTTTTCTTACCCTTCAACTTAACAATAAGGTCATTAGTAATGGTCTATGTGTTAGCAATTTGGATTTTCTTTTCAGGAATATTCTCATCATGGGTTTCTTCACTAGGAATCTCTATCTCCAAATCATGCTCCACGTCAAGAATTTCTTCCTCTGAATCATGATCCACATCATGAATTTATTCATCCAAATAGTGTTTTTTCTCAGGAATTTGTTCTTCTTCAGAAACTTTTGGTTTAATTACATCACCTTTGGGATTCATTGAATTCCTTGTTCTACGTTTTCTGATCAAATTTGATAAAAAAATTTGCATCTTTTGCTTCTCCTTTCCTACCTTTAATGAATTTTCGTATTTTTCCACTTGCTCTCTTCTTGCTATACCCATGGTTATTCTCTTTGTCACTTCCAAAAAATACTTAGAGGTCGATATTATTATCTTATTTATTATTTTTGAGGTCGATATTATTATCTTATTTATTATTTTTGATGGATTTTCTTCTTCAAAGGAATCAAAATCCTCCTTTATTACTTTATGTTTACCTTTTGTTCTTTTTCTTCACTTAAAATTTCTTTAGGAGACTATTTTTTCTTATTTCTTGATCCCTGCTTAGTTTGGTCTGATGTTCTTGTTGCACATTTCTTAGGGGTATGAGAGTATTTTTCCTTGGACTTTTTTTATCCTGTGGTTTGAGTTTCTACAAACCCTTATTCCTTTGTTTCTTTTGATCTTTATTTTCTGTAATATCTCATGTAGGCTTTAAAAGATTTCCACATTTTTTTGAAGTATCACGAGATAAACTAGTCTCCAGAAAGTTATTCCTCAACAAAAAATATTTCCATGTTTGATTCATTTTCTCTAGTTTATCTAACATAATTATCTTAATCAAGGCATGATGGTATAAAAACCTCTCTTTGTTCAATGGATATTTTTGAACAACTGATGCCATTTTGTGATACTTTTTAGCAAATAATATGGAATATTGATTATTTTGGTTTTATCCTTCAAGTGGTGTAACAAAGAGATGTGATAAATATAGATTAAATTTTACCTTCCTTCACAAGTCAGGTATTTCTGGATGAAGAAATCCAAATCCTTCCATGTGTCATCAAGCAAAGTCCTCAAAACGCACTTTGGCCAATCTGGATTTCCCTATGACTTATTCAGGAAGGGTGTCCCCTTTTCACTCTAACCTTGTAATGGAAACCATCAATTCTTCTATCAAAGTGATATTTATATCACAAATCTTCATTTTTCTCCCCTTAAATGTTTTAGCGAATGCCATAGTTACTACCACATTATGTCCCTAAATTTTTTCAAATATCTGCCGTAACTTTGATTTTTGAAAAACTACCCTGCTTGTTGGAAATTCATCGATTAACATTGTTCCATCCAACTCAAATATAACTAAAAATGGTGGTTCCATCTTTTTCACATTTTCTGGTGAATCTATTGGGTGAAAATTTTGAATCCTTGCACAAACAAAGGTAAAAACGACGCAGATGGGTAATAGACAAAGGTTACAAGGTGATAGGGAAAATACAGGAGAATGAGTTGATTTGTGTGACCGTTTAATGGATCAACTCGAATATATGAGTGAGAATTGAAATATCATATCGCGGTAGGGTTTCATCATACCAAATGATGTTTATTTGTAATGATGATTACATTTCATGTGAAAATCATCATTTGATGATGATGGATCATAAGGATTGGATATGGTTATGGAGGTCAACAAGTGGTATCATAATCATAGGTGAAGAAATCGGTAAGTATGAAAAATCAGTTTGAATGCACGAAATATGATTACGTGTACACACATAATCATGATAATTTCAATTTTTGATTTGTTTGTATGTGCAATGAATGGTATGGTTTTATGAAATCGTGGATGGAGTAAATGGAATCAGAGTAATCGATTGATAATTATTTAGGGTAAATATGAATAATATAACATATGTCATGAATGTAAGTTGAATTTGATAAATTACTCTAGTTTACCAAGTAAATAAATATTAAAAAACTACTACCTTGCAGACCAACCTACCATTACCGGGAATTTGCTGATGTTGAATGAAGGATTCTGAAGATGCTTGAAACAAGTGTTTATGCTGCCTATGAAATCTCGTTCAACTTTGAGTATTCTGGATGTTTGTTTCACCATTCAAAATTTTCTTTAATTACTAGAATTCCCCCCTTTATTATAGGAAATGACTATGATTTTCTGCTAAAACTAATGAAGTCCTTTTATTACAGGAATTGACAGTGTTCTTCTGTTGCAGAGAAATGGAGTTTTGGATGCTACTACAAGGGAATAGAACAAGTCTAATTCTGCTAGCAAAGATGAAGCTTGATACTACCATTAATCATTGAAAAAGTGACTAATTTATTCTAACTAATCTATGAAAAATATGTAGGAAATTGGTACAAGAATTGAACTCTTCTAGCCTATTTCCTAGTTTTCAGGAAGAGCTTGCGTTTAGATGCTCTAGGTATCCTAGTTTTCACATTCTGAAAATTACCTTTTTTTTTATATTTTTTTATAAGAAAATTAAATTCAGGATGGAAAAGGAATAGAGGCGTTATCCTCCTTACGAACAATTTCCATCTCGGATTTTTGAATTAGACTAGATTCCATCTCGGATTTTTGAATTAGACTAGAAACAAATCCATCTCTAGACATTGGCTTCTGGAATAATTTAAGTCTATGGCCATTGACCACAAACAAAATTCCTGAACCATCAATGGTTATGATCTCTACTGAGCCATTATTGAGTATTGTGTTGATTTCATAGGGGTCGAGCCAGTGGGTGGTGGTCGCTGAATTGAAACTACTTCTTCTTGATAAATTTGTCATACCATTTTTCTCCCTTCGCTTGTACAAGAATGGTTTTCTACATTGCATCTTGGCGAATTTCATCTAGCTTATTTAATTATAAGACTCATTGTTGTTGAGGTTCTTAAAAATTTATTCCTAATTTGGAAGCAGTTTTGAAAGTATTCATCTGAAAATCAATGGGGAGAAGCAATTGCTTCCCATATATACCAACTCATAAGGGGTGTGACCAATAAAATTCTTCCATGTAGTTATATACACCCACAAGGATTTGGGAAGTTTTTCCATCCAATATTTTCAATGGAGCTAAATTGTATTTGTCAATATTCCCTCTAAAACCTTATTTGTAGATTCCACTTGGCCATTGGCTCGTGGATGGTATGGCGTGGACTTCTTGTGTCTGATTTTATATTCTTGCACAATAGTGGATGGTATGGCGTGGACTTCTTGTGTCTGATTTTATATTCTTGCACAATAGACTGAACAAACTTTGAGGTGAACTGTGCCCCCTGGTTAGCAACAATCTCTCCAAGCACACCAAATCTAACAAAAATGTCTTCAAACAAGAAATTTATTATTGATTTCTGAGTGGCATATGGTTAATATTTTGCTTCAACCCATTTGGTAAAATATTCCGTATAAACTAAAATATACATTTTCTTCTGTGATGATGGATTAATGGGCCCTACAAAGTCTAAAGCCCACTTTTTGAATGGTTCCACTAGAACTTGAGGCTGAAGTGACATCTCATTGACTGAAATAGGATGACCCATCCTTTGGAAACTATCACATCTCCTCACGTACTCTTTGGCATATCTAAAAATAGAGGGCCAAAATTATTCCAACTGAACGATTTTATAGGCTTTCCTCTTGTTTGAAAAATGGCCACCGCAAGGCTCATTTTGACAAGCATTCAATATGTCAAACATTTCATCCTCTCTAACACATCGATGGATTATCAAATATGCTCCTGTGTAGAAGAGGTCTCCTCCAATCCAACAATATTTAGCATTATGTTTAATAACCTTTTTGTTTTTTCTTTTGCTGAAAAGTGTGGTGAAAATTTTCCCATAGACAAATAATTTGCAATGTCAGCAAACCTTGGAATCTTAATAGAAATTGCAAATAAAATTTGATCAAGAAAAGTTTCTACTACACGAAAGGTCTCACCGGGATTTTTATTTTGGGAAAGGAAATCTGCTACCATATTTTCCCTTCCTGGCATTCCTAACACATTAATATTAAATTCTTGCAATAGGAGAAGCCATCTTGTTATCATGCCATTGGTTATTGGTTTATTCCTAGGGTATCTGATTACAGAATGGTCTCTATGCACAAAAATATCATATCCTATAATGTTATGATGAAATTTGTTTATTGCATAAATGACCGCCAAAAATTACTTTTCTTTAATAGTATAGTTAAGTTCAACAAGATTTAGGTTTTTATTGATAAAATAAATTGCATAATTTTGTTGGTTTTCTTTCTGTCCCAAAAACGATCCTATTTTTTTCTCAGAGGCATATGTAGATATGTGAAAAGGAAATGTCCAATTGGGTCCTCTCAATACTGGAGTTGTATAAAGTTTTTCTTTTAATGCATTAAAGGAAACTTCGCAATTAGTGTCCTAGTAAAATTCAACATATTTTGCAAGTAACTTAAATAAATAAGATGCAATTCTAGTGAAATTTATGATAAACCATCTATAGTAACCTACATGATGAAGGAAGCCCCTCACATATTTTTGAGTGGATGGAGTGGGTAGATTGACAAAGACTACACTTTTTTTTGGATCTACCTTGATCCCTGCAACTAAAACATGATGACCAAGAACAATACCTTCAGTATACATCATAAAAAAAAAATCATTGCTTGGGGAAATGCTTGTTTCTCAACATCTTTTTAAAAATCTTTCCAGGTTATATAAGGCTTCCACAAAAGTGTCTCCATATATTCAAAAATTGTCCATATAAACCTATACACAATCATCTATTTATAAATCAACAAAAATGGCTAAGATTTCCCTTTGCAAGGTGGCCCATCCATTACAAAGTTTAAAGGGATGTAGGCATAGGTTCCCCAAGGACAAGTAAATGCCATTTTGTCTTGGTATTTAGGTTCTATTATTATTTGGTTATAGCCACTAAAACCATCAAGGAAAGAAAAATATTTCTTTCCAACCAATGTATTCAGTGATGAAAGCTAGAGAGAAGTGATCCTTTAATGTGGCTTTATTGAGTTCTCGGTAGTCTACACATACCCACCATTTTCTGTTTTTCTGGGGAACTATAACCAAGGGTGAAACCCATTGGTTGTCTGACATAGGGTAGATGAAACCTATGTCTAATATTTTTTGAAGATGCCCTTTTACAATGTCTTTTAAGGATGGGTTCATCCATCTTTTCGGTTGTCATACTTGTTTTCCATTTTCCTGTATATGTGTGTGTGGGTGCAAGTATCTAGATGGATACCCTGCATATTAGTGTATTCCCAAGAAAAACCTTTAGAAAAATTATGTAAAACAAAAATTAATTGTGTATGTTGTGATTCATCAAGATCAACATTAATGGTTAATATTTTTTTAGGAAAAAATTCAATAACTTTATTGTAGGAATTTGCTACATATTTTACAGGAAACATAGTCTAAAATAATGATGTTAATCTATATGTTGTACATGTCTCCTAAAAAGTCTTCCCAACAAGATAATCAACAGAAAAAAATTCAAATGATGAAGCTTGTGAAAATGTGTGGATGTATATGGTTCATATTTTGCTATCTACCCCCTAAAATACAGAGAAAAATCAGGATGAGATATAAAATGATTGAATTTTTTTTCCTAAAGGTTTAAATCTTGTGTAATGGATAAAACTGGCTGAATGATTTCATTTTCTATTTCAATTTCCTCTAACCATTTTTCCTGCTCTATTTCATTAACTGAATTAGTTAGGGGGTACAATGTGATATGTTTTATTTCATCTGCATTTGTAATTATCATATCACTTGATTGACAACTAATGCATGCATTAGTTGTTGCCAACCATGGTCTACCCAAGATTAGAGGGTTCCCACCCAAATTTGTTTTGGGTTCCAGAATCATAAAGTTTGTTGGGTATTGCCATGAATCCAATGAAACTGTGACATCTTTGACTATACCCTCTAGTTTTATCTTTTATTTGTCCGCTAATTCTAGAACCGTAGGGGTTGGTCCGATATTTGAAATTTTTTAATTATGCATGGTCTCTAATGTTGATGTTAATTGTTGCACATAGATCTATGAGTGTGTTTGGGATGGCATATTTATTGAAAAAAATTGTAACCACTAGAACTCCAGGGTCAACATTCTTGTCTATTATTGGTTTGGTGGCTATTGATCTTGCTAGTTTTCCAATCACTTGTATTGTTTATGGATCATTTCTTTTCTTTACAAGTATTTTAGTGTACAATTCCCTCACTGTTTTAACATATATTGGGATTTATTTAATGGCCCATAATAAGGGAATTTTTATGAAAACATTTTTAAATTCTTCTAAAATATCAAGTTTAGGTATGTTTTTTTATTTTTCTTGTTTTTCTGTCAGTAATCATTCAGGAAAAGGTGTTGTTTTAGAGTGTTGATTATTTTCGTGTGAAGTTACTGATTATTTTTCTACTATTTTATTTTGATCTAATTGAGTTTCCTCTACCTCTTATTCAATTTTTATGGGGGATTTCTTATTTATTACCTATCCTAAGAACACATTGATTTCTTTTAATTCTACATGAAATTCCTGTAATACTACAGGAGAAATATCATAAGTGGGAAAACTATCTACTTCAATGTTGTAAAAAAATGTCTTTTTGGTTGTTTTGATTTGTTATTGTCTAGGAAGGAATTGGTGTAGGCTATGTAGGTTGTCGATTTAAACGAATTTATAGAGGTTGATGTTTGAATACTGAGAGCGAGGGGGGCGGAGGGGAGTGTGAATCAATATGAGCACTTTTACCACATTTTAACCACAATATATAAAATTCAACTTAATCAACAATATATCATCAATGTATCATCAATATATCATGAGAATATAATCATAAGAAACATCACATCAACACCATCACATCAAATACACAATACACAAGTATTTATGTGGAAACCCAAATGGGATAAAACCACATAATGATTTCTTATATATTGTTAATAATACATTCATTGGAAGCATCAACTTCCCAATTCTTCAGCTACAACTGGAAGGAGGATATGACCCCCTATTTACAGGCTCCAACCTGAAGGAAGCTACAACAATATGAATTCTCTCACTCCAAGCAGAAGGAGGATACAACCCCCTGATTTTTAGACTCCAATGTGAAGGAAGCTCCAAATCCATGTGTTCTCTGACACCAATCAGAAGGAGGATACAACCCCCTTTCCTTGCCCCATCTTTCCACCCTAAAATATAAATGTAGACCAAACTGTCACTACCAAAATCACTTCCACTATCACTACCACTGTCATATCAACCTATAACCTGTCAACCTATCACTGTGTCCAACCTATCACTGTCACTGATATACCATCATCAACCAAATCCACTCACATAGATACAACAACCATAACCAAACCATGTACATCACTAATCAACCATGTACATAAACCATGTACATCAACCCGTGCCAACCATACATCAACCATTCATATCAACCTTTACCAAACCATGCATCAACTATGCACCAACACCTATACCAAACTGTGCATCAACCATGCACCAATACCTGTATCATAGCATGTATCAACCATGTACCATATCATGCATCAAACCTATACCATATCATCAACCATGTACCAAAATGTAACATAATCCATATACCATGAGATGTGCCTCAACCATATATCATATCACTCATGAGATGTCTCAATCATCCCATGCACCATGTACCATAAGATATCAACAATGAAGTGCCTCAATAAGGTACATAATCATGTACCAATATCACCAACACATGCCTCTAATAATTCACCATATCATCAACCATATACCTCAAACAACATGCCAATCATTCTTACCATGTACCATAAGAAGTACCTCAAACATGTGATAAAATTACCATACCAAACCAGATATAAAGATATCCAATAGTTCACTTCTAACCATGTATCACATCATCATCAAGGTGTACCATATCACATACCATCACCACCATGCCTTAAGAATGTACCTTACCATAACCAAGCATAAGCAATATTCACACACACATAACTGTAACCTGTAGCTGACCTGCTATACTATAATACTGACATGTAAATCTTCCACAACCTTTAGCATCCTGGTACCAACATCTATACCAGATTTTCCTCATCCTCGTAGGACTAAGACTCCCTGACACATGGGGTCTTACATGAAATTCCCTAGGAAACCGACGCAGGTTCCTTGAGAGACACCCTCAAGCTGACCCATGAGGGCCTGCTTAATTGGGGTTACAAAAAAACCCTAGCTCTCTGTAGCTCTAAAAATTTTGCTCTTTCTTCACACTTCCTCTGTTGTCTTAGAATCACCCTCAGATTCTCCAATAGACCAAAATATTCTCATAATAAATATATTTAATGAATGTGTGTGTGTGTCCTTATGAGAGCCTCCTTGAGGTGTATTTATACCTTTTCCAAGTAACTTCTCTCAATATTAGGGCTTCTTGAACTTTCTTGTTGCAACAACTTTACCCTTTCATTAATGACTTGTAACCAATTAGGGGATTCTTAACCATTCCTCGGGGCTTACAAATTTATGAGGGAATATATCCCTAATTGTGATGAACCACATCATGTACCACCTATCACCAGAAATGACATGACGAGGACTATCCATATATGAGTGTGTTACCTACATTTGCATTGTCCTTCATGTCCTTATTCATCAAGAAACTTCAGGTCTCATGACCACACCTCCAGAGCTTTGTGTAGAATTCATCAAATGCACCCAACACCTCTAATGACATCAACCACTCTTGTTGACATCAATGACAACTAACTCCCCATAAATCATGATCACAACTCTGGGGTATCCCGAATGCCCAAAGGGTTGACATCAATGACAACCAACTATCCAACAAGATCCCCCTTTGTCATTGATGGAAATACCAACATTTATGGAAACACTCATACTCCAATACTCATGCTCCCCCTGTTGTTAAAACCCTAAATTTCACCACATATGCATACTTGGCATCAGGGCCTCTTACTTGCTATTTTTTCTAAGCCATCACTGAACAAATCTTCTTAAAAACACTATTTTTGAAGATGTACATGCCCTGCACCACTATTTCCCGCATACACATGCTTTCTACACCACTATAACTTGCGTATGTACGCTATCTTAACCATTAAAGCCCGTGTATACTCACAAAAGTTGAAAAAATAAAAAAGTTGCAAGGAATTCGTTGATATTATGGGCTATTGGGTAGTTTCCCAACTATCCCACCGCCTATAGCCCGTCTGATGCAGACCTATCGGCCCTCAGGTCGAGATCCGCTCATAGGATCGTTCTTTATCTTCTTTGAGCTGAATCGACTCTTTCAATTCCCTGTTGGAATCTCCTTCAAATCGATCCACAAGTCCTTCAAGAAGCTCCCTTGTGCAAACAACACCAGGCGCAAGATCCTTTCTCCCCAAGCGACCACAGCGCTATGACCATGACCTAAATCCAGAAGTCCTTTGTTGCAACTTGCCACTCGCGAGTTCGTGAGTCGAAAATCTGACTCTTCCTTTTCCAATCTCATGATACCTGAAATTGAGAATTGGGTATAGCTCCCTTCTGTCAGCACCTTCTGAGCTTGATCACCAGCTAGGCTAAGCGCTAGCACCCCTCGCTACTTGCCTTTTCACAAGTTTTAATGTTGAGCTCCCATGCTCTTATCTTGCGAATCCCCAAGACACGAGAAGTCAACGGAGTGTTGACTCCTTTTTTTGTCAGTGCCCTCCACACGTAACCGTAGGCTAGGTCTTAAATACCAGCACCCCTTGCAACTCGCATCTTCGTGAGTTCATGGGTCGAACTCTCGTGCCCTCCTGTTGCGATCTCCCAAGATGCGATAAGTCAATGCTGGGTTGACTCCTTCCTTGACGCTTTTTGCTATTCACAACCTCTCAAGTTGAAGCGTCGAGCCTTCACACTCTTATCCCACGAATTCCCGAGATGTGAGAAATCAATGGAGTGTTGACTCCCTTCTCTAGGCGATGCGTGTTTGCCTATCTATCATGCAGACCCCACCATATGGCTCTGCCACATGTCCATACGAGCCTCCACTCTCGGCACTTCACGACTTCTGATGTCGAGAAGAGGTCCTCTCAACCTTTGAAACCCTGAATGTGTGAAATGCGATGGGGTTCTGATCCAACGGTCCTCCCTTGACCTGGATCTAATGGCTACCTTTGCTCCTCATGATTTTGCAACTCGCAACTTGGAGCACCCAACTCTTGGGCTCTTACCTTGCGAACCTTCGAGTTCGTGAGATCCCTTGATCTCTTCCACATGTCCTCTTCAGATGGACACTCCTGATCCTCTCATGATTTCATGACTCATGAAGTCGAAATACTTCCTTCTCTGGCTTCTGGTGTCTGAATCCTCGATAGAGAGGATCCCGCAACATGTGTCTGCTCTCAGACGAATGACTTATATTTCCTCAAGACTTTGCTACTCACGAAGTCAAGATGCTCACCTCTGTGAGTCCCGGTGCCCGAATCTATGAAATGGATGATTCCATGACACGTGTCCTCCCACAGATAGACAACTCAGATCTATTTCTCCATTTCATGATTTCTGAGGCTGAGTGCTCGGACTATCGTCCTCCGGACTCCTGAAATCCTGAATGTCGATATCCTAATCTCCAACATTTTTGGGACTTTGCTTCTACTGCTCTATGCATGAGGGTTTAAACCTCGTGCAACTCCTGACAGGTCCAATGACTGTCGGGTTCTTCGCTCAAGATCTGATGGTTCAGATCATTTCTCCTATGCGCTCCTCCTGTACTACCTCCTGGACGTGGAAAAATTCAACGGTCCAGATCTTTTCAGCTGATTCGACGACAGCTATTGCTCCTGCTGAGCCTTGGCACTTTTCTTCCCAGACTTGGAAGAATTTCAAATTCTCAAGGCCTCGACCTTTGTTTCTTTTCTCTGTGAGCTTCACAACTTTGAATCCTCACCTGCGTGTATGAAACGCTACTCCTCCTCTGTTTTGGTCTTGAATCCTTGAAGGATTCTGACTTCTGCGCTCCTGTAGAGTCCTTGCACCCAAAGTGTTGTCTCTTTTGAGCTTCTCTGAGATTCAGACCTCTAAGGAAAATAATTCCTTCTTCCTTCTCTTGCATATGGAGAATTTGGATTCCCTCCTAGCTATCCTCTGCTCAAGCAACCTCTTGCTGAGTGTTTCAGGGTGTTCAACAACCCTGCGAAGATCCTT
>CBVK0102192945.1:0-11059 GCA_900067695.1 Picea abies | reverse complement strand
ATATATGTCTACTACAATGTTATGATGGACTTCTTAAACACTTATTTAAGTTAACAGTTCAGCATCGGTAAAATGGATCTTTGTCCTTTTGGCCATTATTTGACCTTCATAACAAAGAAACAGCTGATTAAACGGTAGCGGACCATAGATTCTTCAAGACAATGTCAGGGGAAACCGTTCATGCCCAACGCACTAGACTAATCCCTTGGACCATTATACCAAAATGCATTTTTTAAGGTTTACTCTCACTAACATTTTACTGCAAAAAGTCTGATTTTAGAAGGAAGTAGACCAGAAGAAACACCATGCATGTAAACTCGTTTCAGATATGTGCATGACATAAGTCAGCAATGGCCTTCACAAAAAAAATTGTATAATCTATGAAAACATATTTAATATATAAGAAATATGATTGATTTCATGGATATCAGGGGCACAATGAATACATTCAATGTCCAGGTTTAGCAAGCTCAGAGGCTGCTTGACGTGTCAAAACGTATGGTAGACAAGAACCCAAAAAATAGATGTCCAAAAGCCAAACACAATTATTTATAAAATGCGTTACAGGCTCTACCGCTAAGCTTCAAAACATCACAAATATGCTCTTTGCACGAATCTCTATTATCTTGTAGCTTCTTAACAAATTATTCCTCTCGTCACGAAACTATAGAATGAAAACAAGTATTTATGATTAATTTGTTTACTGATCAAAGTACATCTAGCTTCGTCTAGCATGCTTCATTTTACCCTCATGAGAAGAAGAATTATATCACAACAAAGGAAATAATCTAGAACAAAAGCCATGTTATAGTATGCATTACCAAATGTTTGATATTGTGACACATAAGATTAAAACACTTACAATGAATTGAGCTCTTATCTAATAACTCGTCCAAAACAGAAGGTATGTAAATAGAAGAAAGGAAAATGCTTTAGGCGGTTCAAACTCCAGCTAAAATTGTGTAGGGGGTAGGGATAAAACAAAGGCAAATACTTTGAAGTTTAGACAAGTCCCAACTTCAGTTGAAAATTGCAATGAGGCAAACTTACAAATAATATTTCCCTTAGTTTGGAGGTTTTCAGAGATGGAAACAAAAACAAAATTCTGAAGGAAAGTAGGGCACTTTCCTCGAAGAAAAACTTTGCATTGTTCCAAATGTGCTAGCACATATAAAAGCTTTTACAGCTTATTCTGAAAAAAGCAGCATTAGAGGCATTCACCTGCTAAATGGATTTAAAAAATAGCCTACAAGTTAGTATATCATCATAACAATCCCTGCAATAGACATATCCTTAATGGCACCTATATGTCTTACTGGAAGCTCGACACTAAAAATTCTACTAAATGTGTGGAAACTGGAAAGCGCTAAACATCAACTGAATTTTTCATACCCAAAATAATCATCATAAATGTAAAGTATAGAACCACCGTAAAACTCACCTCACTAAAACCTGATATTTTCCTTTGAAGCTTTGAACTTGCTTGGAGAAAATCCATTTGTATGTATTCTAGCTCAGCCTGCAATTCTGCTTCAATCTCAACCATTCCAGTGACCTGTTGTGCAGGTTCATCAGTGATAACACTTCCACCAGATTCATTACCTTGAAAGGGAGTGCCAACAGAATAGGGATACTCTTTTTCTAACTTCCAATTTGCAGCTGCACCTGGTTGTTCTTGTTGATATGTGTAAATTTCACCATGACAACCCTTGGGCATTTCACTGTTTTGCAGATAGTCCTTTCTTTCATCAAGCTGTCTTTTTAATTCCTGAACCAAGCCTATTGTCTGATGTAATAACAAAGTTAACTTGTCAATTTCACATTTTCCGGATGCAATCATGAACATAACACCAATCCCAACTCCATAACTGAACCATAACGCACCTGTCAAATTCAGCGTAGAAGACAGCAAAGGTTTTAAATATAGTTTGGTGCACACACAAAAACCTCAAACCCACAAGAAGATACAGAAATATCTTTCATTTAAACAACTGCAAATAAACATTAGTCGATCAGTAAATGGTAAATCCATAATATCTTTCAAATTATGAGTGAAAATTATAGTCGTGTATACCAGTACCAGTTTAGCCAGTTTTCCGAGACAGAGACTGTTATCTGACTATTGAGATTTGCAATTATGATTAATATAATTTGATCCGATCTTTTTTAAATTCTGAAAATTCAGTCGTATAGTGGATGATATTCCAATGTAACAACGTTCCTGACCATTCCTAAGGATTGTTGGAATAAAAAATTAACAAAACATAGTAAAACACTTGTAGTGGAGTTGCTCATAAATTAGATCTTTATGCCTCCACCAAGAAGATGCTATACCTTACATAGGTCAAGATTATAATGGATTACTTGGTCATAAGCTTCCATGTGCATTACAGTGGGAAAAAACGTTATGCATTGTCTCACCATGAGGTCGTATTAAGACTTATGACAGCAGGAAACTATGGTAACCTTGAATTATGTACAGAAAAGTTTTTCAAAATAGAACTATGGCAATCAAGCACAGCCCACGTTACATCAAGCTATGTTGTGAGTGAAAATGCAATTATCATTTTGTGTTTAAAATCACAAAGACTAGTTGGATCTACCACCTATCATTAGAGAGCTAATTTTGTAGAAACATAAAAAAGTATCATTTTCTATAACCTGCATTTAGGATTTTCTCCAAGCGCATGGAAGGGATTGCAAAATGAACTTTTATCATTTACAGAACACTAGCGGTTGCATCTACCCAACACCATAGAGTGTTTGGAGGTTTGCAGGTGATTTCAAAAGGCCCCCCAGACCACTGAGCCGACTGATCTCATTGAGCTAATGCCCATGTGGGCAAGGCCAGCCCTCTTTTCAGAGCACAGAAAGATGGACTAATTAGTTTTTACTGTGTCCTCTTCAAGGAGCTTTGGGATTTTGAAGAATGTGATTTGGAGACTGCTCAAATTCATGGAATTGCTACGAGAGAAACAGTAAGCTGTTTAAATGAAGATTAAAAAATTGCAAAGAATTGATGCAGACCTCTCAAGGCATGATGAGAATGTGGGTACTTAATAAACACGGAGCTTTGTTCACCAGCTCTGAATCAAAATCATTTTTTTCTTGTAGGGCTTTGTCTACTGGTGTGTATTCCCCAAGCCACAGTATAACATGAGCACCCAAAAAGGTGTAGGGCTTGAATTTGAGCCCATCTCAAAATATTAGATATCTCTTGCATAGATTCAAAAACACTTGTGAAATGTGACTTCATATAGCCTATGCTTATGATATGTTGCTATTCTATCATTCAATAATAAAATAAGCATATACACTACCTTTCGACTGCTCATATTTCCCAACGATGTTAGCATTCAGCTTCTTGCCTTCTACATGCTGAGATGATTTCCTTCTCTTCTGCAAATCCCCCACAATTTTCTTTCTTAAACTCCTCTTTTGGGTATGTCCCACATTCCATGGTCCAGAACAATTGCTTTCGTGATCTTCTGAGTGTCGAAAATCTCGGATCCCAGAACACTGAGCATCCAAGCAAAACCCTCTCCCTCTGCATCCATGAAAAGCCTTGGCCTTTCCTTTCCATGAGGATGGTATTTCAAGGGATCCGCCACAAGAAGAAGTAACTGTTGCAGAAACTTCCCCAGAAGCTTGGTCGCTCATAGGAAAAACAGAGGGGTCAGCTTTTCTGTCTTCTACAATGTGGGTGTCCTCGCCATTAGAGATCTGAGTGAGTAACTCCGAACCCAAATCATCAAAACTACTCAAAACTTCATTTTCAATGGATTCTTCTTCTTTGGGGACAGCTGACCTCTTCTGCAAACATCGCGCTAAAAATCCAGTGCCAGCGGCAGCTATTAACAAAAGCTGCCACATTGCGATCTCTAGTCAAAACTATAACCTGAAAGCTCAAAATTTTCCGCGGTTTAAATTCAAGCAAATCCTTGCGGCTTTGCAGACAAATCCTCCATTATTGATCTAAAAGAATGAAGGGCCTGCTGAAGAAACGGTGAAAATGGGTTAGCAGTGCCTCTTCCTAGCGTTATGTTTGGCTACACCCTTGCAATCTCTGAACAATTCTTCGGTCATAATCACCGGCATTGTCAAGGCCTGCTACTATTACTCACTCCACTGCAAGCAGTAAAGCCAAAACTTAGTCAGAACGGCTGACAGGAAAAGGAACATTTCCCTCGCAGAGACCCTATTCTAAAATTCAAACAAAACTAGATACCTGACAACCAGACTAGGAGGTGGTGGCAAGCAAAGTTTCAGCTGTAATTACTTGCGTGTACAAAAATATCAAAAATATTTTGAGCAAGCACCTAATGCAGTCACGTGACTATGACCCGGTCTTCACAACTACTACGCCAAGCTCATGACTCGATAACCACTCCTTGATTGGGATGTGGTCAGCTAAATCTTAGCAGTATAGTTTACAGTCAAATTGTCTTATTTTTTGTGATTTTCTTGAAAACCGGCTAATAAAAAATTATTAGAATGATGCAATCTATTACTTAAAGGGCAATTTCATCTTTCTGAATTGATTGAAAACCTCATTATACCTTGAAATTAAAATCATGGTTTACAATATATAGTTTACAATTACAAAGATTTTTGCAACGAGATTCTTGCCCAGAAAATAGCATCCAAAAGAGAATAGTTTGAATACCCATGTCCCACGTCTAGTACACCAGTGAAAAATCTACTTCGTCAATTCCCAATGTAAAAGTATTGGTGTAATTCACGGGCAATCCAGTGGCAAATTGTCACTGCATTGGCTCTTCTTGAAATATAGAGTGAAAAACAAGAAAAATGTTATTATTATGAATATGGGTTTTCCTACACGATTTTTTGTAAACGGTTTATATTCATATATATGTATTCTAGATGTTTCAAGTTTTAATTTTTTTCTGGGGATATTTGTCCGAAATCTAATCATAAATTGTTGTATCTGTAGATTTGTTGTATCTGTAGATTTGAGTGGTTAATTTTGTGTAATCATAGTATCTTGGCAATAAATAATATCTCCTGTCGGTTCTTCCTTGCCATAGTGACCCGTATGTGACAGCTAAGCTTGACCAAACATAAATTCTTCTGTTGTCATGGTTCTCAAGTTCTAAGAAATTGAAACATGTGTCCATCAATACCGTCATCTTTCAACATGTTACCAGCCAGCTCTGCTTCTTTCAACATGTGGCCAGCACAATCAAGAGATTCAGTATGGCCAGCACAAGTGAGATAGCAAGCAAGCTTTGTGTCATGAAAGTTCTCTCCCACTCGATTTTTTAGGGATTTTTCAACAAGTTGAATTTATTTTTACATTTAGAAATGCAATTTAAATAACAGAAAAATGTGATTTCATATAAATTTATTTCGCCCCATTCCAAAAAAAAAAAAAAAAAACTTAATAAAAAAAAAAAAAAAAAAACTTAATAATATTAGATAAAATTTATTCTTATATTTAAAGAAATTGATCTCTTCCATTATTATCATTTTATTGATATATTGTGTCAGTTTTTTCTGGTAGACTGTCTATATGGTTCTATTTCAACTGATTGATATCTTCCATTATTACCAGATTTGGCTCCGTTATAATCGACTTATCAGATTTTATTTCCCACTAATAATGGAAGAGATCATCTGAAACGGGTTAGAATATAAATGATATACATGCTCTCAATTTTAAAAAAGAGAAAATATGAAGTTGGGTGTTCAAAGATAGATTTAGTTGCAGTCCGGTCAAAAATAAAAAGGAATGCTGACAGTATAAAAAACAATTTAGAAACTCAGAAGTTAGCTTTGGAGTGCACTCAACATAGGAAAGTTCCCTGTTAAAAAAATAGGGAGTGTCAGATATAAGTTTTTTTAAATGAATGGACAATTATTTACCATTGACTCCATCCCCAGTCATCATCTCCAATGAAGGACAAGTATCTCTCAATTAACTATTAGTTTTAAATTAATTAAATATTAAAATGAAATTAAAATATTAAAAGTTTCATTATTTTAAAGATAACGTTAAAATGGATATATATTGAATTAGTTTATCATTATATTTTTTTAATTATTATCATTGATTTGTTTTATACATGTTTTATATCAAATTTTCTTTTAATTTAGTTTATTAGTGTTACATTACATATGTCATCCATATTGGGTTGTAAAGTACATCTTGCTGCTGTCAATATAAATAATTAACAATTTGTAGGAATTGTTTTTTTCAAGAAAAAATTTATATTGCTAGAAATTTACAATCTTGTAAAAAATCTAGTGGAAAGAGTCCTTCAAGCAAGTTCTTAAATCCAAATTTGATAGGATGGAAGACCACAAGAAAAAAAAAAACATAAACTAGAGACTTTGATGAGTTTGGTGTATCTATAACAATTCAAATTTACTACATACAACCTTCTTAGTATGGATATTCTACGGTACCAACTACCTTGTCTTCTCTAGTGTTTCAGATTATCAACATGACAAAAAACAATAGTCTTATCTATATAAATGAGGAAGTTCAAATATGCAATTAGCATTAATTTGGTTTTGAATAACAATAGTCAATGGTTGAGGGGGTACAGGCTTGACTCTTACTTATGTTGAAGGATTCATTCTTGAAGTTGGTTCAAAAAGGTCATCACCTCCTTCCTAAACTATTGTTGCTCCCACATCTAAATCCACAAGTTTTTCTCTATTATGTCCTTCATTTTTCAAAGGTGAAATTTTTAATAATTTGTTGGAATTGTTGAAGGTTTCCTTCTACCACTACTACATTTAGGGTCCAAAAATGTCATTTATTACAATGTTTGATATAAACCTTTTGTGTTGTTTTTCACCTTGGAATTGGTTGAAACTACAAAAAAAACACTCTCAAACATTGATATATTGGTGTTTATAAATGTCGTATAACGGTGATGGGTTTCATGATTTCCCTATTATGCTCCACCAATCCTTACCACACCCTCTTAACCCATTGATGTTTCAAATTTCATTTTATCATTGCTAACACATCAATATATCGATGTCTTAGTGTCAATTCAATTATATCAACATCATAATGCTAGTGATCTATAGGTGTTGAAAAGATGTCATCTTCTTATAGATGAAAAAGACAAAAATACTATGAAATTACCAAAAAAAAAAAAAAAAAAAATGAAAAGGAAATATAGTAATTAGGTTAAAAGGGGAAAAGGGAAATATCATAAACATAATATATAGGTTAAAAAGGAAGCATAGTAGTTTGTTTAAAAAGGGAATATTGTGTACCTATATCTACTATTGTATCTACTACTCGTTGAAATCTTATTCTAGACTAGATCCAAATTACGAAATCTCCAATAGAGGCAATGTCAGTGCATAAGAAATGCAAAGAAGAGCAAAGGAAATTCTCAAAATACTTAGGGTTGAGATTAGTGATATTGATTTTAATGAATATGATGACTTTGAACATTATAGCACTTCTTGAAACCCCAGTCCAAAAAAACCAACTTGGAAAGGTACTGACTACAAATGTTATTTTCCATGCAAAAAATGCAATTGTATGAAGATAAAAAAAATTCTTGTATTGGTAACTAAAAAAAATTCTCAGGAACACGGGACCTATTGGCGGTTTTGATTATTATACAGTGGTAAGATGACTCACACAACTTTTTCCTATTCCTTTTTTCTAAGATTTATATATAATATTTATATTGAAATATATTGATTGTATTTCTATGTTTTTATTCACAAAGGTCAACATGCAAGATTAGGTTCTAAAAAAATATATTGGTTAGGGTAATGAAAATATAAGGGAAGACCAAAATATAATGGAAGAGAATGTTATTGATATACTAGTGAATGATGGGATAAATAATTTAATTCATAACACCTTTGCACCAATGGATGAGGATGCACCTGTGGATGATGATACTAGGATTCATGATAACCCTCTTATTGATCTATCAAATAAACCCCTATATGAAGGGTTGAAGACAAATCTTCTTTCCACCATTTTGTTGTTGTTAACTTTAAGGTTTTGAATGGTGTTTCAAACACATTTTTCACTCGAATCCTAAGTTATGAAATGCTTTATAATTGTTTAAGTTCATGATCATTTCCATCACTATAATAAAGATGCAACCATTAGTATTGAGAAAAATATTTTGCTTTTTATTTGTTGTAGATTGTTAATTGATACCTACCAAAATCGAATACTTTGCCTCTCACATTCCAAGAAGAGTGTTCCCTTATGAAAGATCCAAATTAAGAAATGCCCAATAGAGGCAATGCTAGTGCACAAGAAATGCAAAGAAGAAGAGCCGATGAAATTCTCAAAAGAGTTAGGGTTGAGATTGGTGATATCGATTTTGATGAATATGATGACTTTGAACATTATAGCACTTCTTGAAACCCTAGTTAAAAAAAAATAGCTTGGAAAGGTACTGACTACAAATGTTATTGTCCAGGCAAAAAATGCAACTGTGAAGACAAAAAAAATCTTATATTGGTAATTGAAAAACATTCTCAGGAACACAGGACTTATTGGCAGGTTTGATTATTATCTAGTGGTGTCGNNCATTCTCAGGAACACAGGACTTATTGGCAGGTTTGATTATTATCTAGTGGTAAGATGATTCACACAAGTTTTTCCTCTTTTTTTTTCTAAGATTTATATATAATATTTATATTGAAATATACTAATTGTATTTCTATGTTTTTAATCACAAAGGTCAACATGTTAAATCATGTTCTCAAAAAAGAATATTGGTCAGAGTAATAAAAATATAATGGAAGAGAATGCTAATGATATACTAGTGAATGATAGGATAAATAATTTAATTCATGACACATTTGCACACGTGGATGAAGATGCACCCGTGGATCTGATGATACTAGAATTCATGATAACCCTCTGATTGATCTATCAAATAAACTCCTATATGAAGGGTTGAAGACAAATCTTCTCTCCACCATTTTGTTGTTGTTGAACTTTAAGGTTTTGAATTGTGTTTCAAACACATTTTTCACTCGAATCCTAATCTATGCAATTCTTTATAAATGTTTAAGTTCATGATCATTTTCATCACTATAATAAAGATGCAACCACTAGTATTCAAAAAAATATTTAATTTTTTATTTGTTGTAGATTGTTAACTAATACCTGCCAAAATCGAATGCTTTGTCTCCCACATTCCAAGAAGAGTGTTCCCTTATGAAAGATATAGGAATGGAATATCAAATAATTGATGCATGTCCTAATGATTACATGATATATTACGGAGAAAGGAAAGTAGATATGAAGCAATGCCCCAAATTTAAAATTAATAGATATCACACTGATCAAGTGACAAAGGACATGCCCCATAAGGTTATTCTCCATATCCCCATCATTTTGCATTGTGATTATTCAAGTGCAAGAACATAGCACAATTTATACATTATCATGCTCGAATGAGGAAGAAGATGCCCCGGAAGGTTCTTCTCCATATCCCCATCATCCCACATTGGGATTATTCAAGTTCAAGAACATACCACAATTTATGGATTATCATGCTCAAATGAGGAGTCGGGATGGTATTATGTGGATGGCTACATATGATTTTGAATTTGGGGATTGAGAAAAGAGTTAAAGGTGGGTGCTTAAATCTTTGTATAAATCTTGATACTTAAATGAATTATAGTAAAATTGATACTTAAATTTAATTATAATCTCTTTCAAGTGGTGAACAATGGGATGCAACACATCTTTACATTCCAAATAATATTTGATTAGATGAAGATATGGATAGAACAATATGAGAAGTTAATGGTAACCTATCATGGAATGGGGTGTCTCAATTAATTCGACAAACATTATTGGGCAAGGATCCCAATCTTATGCTGACAAAAATTGAATTAGTGTTTGGTGTAAAAGGTAGAAAGGAACATGTTATCTATTTTCTTGATTTTTTTCTCATTTATTTGCCCTATAATGATGACTTGATCGTGCCTTCTAACACGTGTGATGTGGGTGAAGCACCGCAAATATATGTTGTGAAATGGTTGTAAATATTGCATCAAATATTTGGATGATAAGAAGAAAACCTCAAATTGTGGAATAACTGCAACTTACCAATTGAATAATATATCCAATAGGGTGACAAGCATCCGGTCACATATAATCTTAGATATAATGGCTATCTATCTCTATCTCTCTAATCACACAAGAAAGAAGAATCAGTGAATAAACTCATTGTTTGTTGATATTATTATTTTGTACTTTGGTTTGGAAGATATACTAGAGTTAGAATTCAATTCCTTCAAAGTTATTCTCTTTAAGTTTAGGTGGTATAGATTGTTTCTACATGGTGTTGAAAGAACATATATTGATCATGATAATGGTTTTACTATGATTAATATTGTTAGGCACTAGTTGTGTACTTACATATGTATGTCATTCCAAGTCAACATAAGTAGGTATTTTATTCACTAGTTCCAAGTAGACTAGGTCGGTTATTTGTTGTTAGATATGATCCAAGAGGAAGGCATGTAAACTATGTACCTAAAGATGTTATGGAGCGAGACGATGATGGGAAGAGTGAAGAAGATGTGGCAAAATAATGTACAATGGAGCAAGAAGAATATGGGGAGCATGAAGAAAATGTTGCAAAAAAATATTGGTAGCTTAAATAGGCATTGAACAAGGCATTCCAAGAAGTAGACAAAGACAATGAGTTTCTTTATAGAGTCGATGATGATGTGGTTCATATCCTAGATATGGGCACTATGTATAATCCTTTTGGTGATGTGGGAGGGTTGGATATGGATTTTGATTCCAATGAGTTAGATTATATTCAATATGATGTTCAAGATCACTTTGATGATTATATGTAATACAACTTTACTAAAGTTGTGATCCATCTTAATATTTTTTTGATTTATCCATTTAAGGAAAAAAATAGTTCAATCTTTATGAGAGATTATTTTGTCTTAAGTGTGAGCATAAAGTAGAAGATTTTGTATTGTTATATCTCAATAATACATAAAATCTTAGGGTCAAATCATGAAGATGGGTGTCTATTTTGCTTGTTTTATGAGAAAAAAAAAC